>PISX010011571.1:0-64678 GCA_004024625.1 Mellivora capensis | reverse complement strand
ATAGACCATTTTGCTTTGAGTAGGATGAACGGGTCTTATAAATTGTGTTAATTCTATAAATTTAGATCTGCTTTTCCATAATGTTCACTGATGGGGACTTCTGGATCTACACAAAAAAAGTCTATCCCACCTTCTCCAAGACAGCACTTATTATTTATGAATATAAATATGCTACCCACCCATCACCATGTTGCCTTTCCCTTTCCAAATTAAACATTGGCACATTATTCAATTTCATTCCCTCACCTTTTCTTATGTAAATGTACTCCAACTTGCCTATATCCATCTTAAAAAATATGGCTTCTAGAACAAAAGAAGATTCAGATATAGTCTGATCAATGACAACTGAAACAGGGCTGCCACCTCCCTATTGTAAATCCTCTTCTTGTAGTTTTGCTCCTTAACATGGGATTTGCTTTCTGGGGAGTTATATCAAATTGTTTATTTTGAATTTACAGTAATTCAACTCCCTGGGCTTTTGTTATCTGATATGTTGTCAGTACAGTCTCTTCAATCCAATATTTATCTTTTGGGCCCTATATGAAGAAATTTTTATTTTCTTTTGCATTAAAATTAATAAAAAAAGAATGGGAAAAAATGCTTAAATACCCACAATTTCACCAATCTCAGCGTGTCAAGCCAACTCTTTAAAATTTTCCCTAAGTCTTTCTTATATGGTTAGTAGTAATCATATCATATATACCATCTCGAACTATTTCCTTTTATATCATGTCATAAATATATTTCCATATTTCTACAGGGATTCCAAAATTTTCATCTTTTTAAGGTCTTCTACAAAATTTTTCATCAAGTTGATACGTCACAGTTTCTTTAAGAATGTCTAGTTTTTATTATTATAAATAATTCTATTTATTTCCTTAGAATAAACTCCCAGAATTATAAGGTTGGAGGAATCCCTCTATGAGTCTACAGTGCTATTGCCGAACTGTTCCCAAAATAGAAGGAAATGCTTGTGCTAGTTTTCCCTAACTCTCAAGGAATGAGCATCTAAGGATATCTTTGTTCCCCTCAGATTACTGGATGGATATTCTGGCTATTGACTTTAACTTCTCCTTTTTCTCTTATAAGATTTTAATTATTTATTTTAGAGAGAGAGGGAGAGCATGGGGAGGGACGGAAGGAGAGGGCAAGGGAGAGGGAAAGGATCTCAAGCAGACTTCCTGCTGAGTAAAAAGCCCTACCCGGGGCTGGATCCCAGGACCTTCAGATCATGACCTGAACCAAAATCAAGAGTCAGATGCTCAGCCAACTGAGCCACCCAGGTGCCCCCCAACACACCGAGTTTAACTTCTTAATGTTAGAAAGTAAAGAGCTATTATTGTCCTTCTCTACTTTACGCTGAATTCTCTAGCAATCCTATGCAAGTGTCTGTTATAACCTGGCCTCAGATTACCATTCCCCAGTCATTCTCTCTTATCCAGGCAGGATTAATAACCTCTGCCTGCCTGTTCTGTGCTCCGGATAGCCTTTTGTACATGCACCATGGGTAAGAGAGCTTCAGTAAATATGAGTAAGATACACAGTCCATCACCCTGTTTCATAATCATTGTCCGCATGTTTTCCTCTCACTGGACTGTAACTAAAGTTTTCAAGGGAAGTCTGAGGTCTTCATTTTTCTTTTTTCTTTTTTTTTTAAGATTTTATTTATTTATTTGACAGAGAAAGAGAAAGCACAAGCAGAGGGGGAGTGGCAGGCAGAGGGAGAGGGAGAAGCAGGCTCCTCACTGAGCAGGGAGCCGGATGTGGGACTTTATCCCAGGGCCCTGACCTCATGACCTGAGCCAAAGGCAGATGTCTAACCGATTGAGACACCCAGGAGCCCCAAGTTCTTCATTTTTCTATCACCAGTACCCACAAGTGTACCTAACATGAAGAACTAGTGTTTTATGACAGAATAGAGGAACATATCTATTCCATCTTGTCTACAATGGCCTTATTGTTATAATGCTATCTTCTTTTTTTTTAAATTTTTTTTTAAAGATTTTATTTATTTATTTATTTATTTGACAGACAGAGATCACAAGTAGGCAGAGAGGCAGGCAGAGAAAGGAGGAAGCAGGCTCCCCGCCAGGGAGAGAGCCTGATGTGGGGCTTGATCCCAGGACGCTGGGATCATGACCTGAGCCGAAGGCAGAGGCTTTAACCCACTGAGCCACCCAGGCGCCCCTATCTTCTTATTTTTTAAAATATGTTTCATTGGCTATTATTAATATTGACTATTTTTCCCATGCTTATTCAGTCTGAATCACCTGTTGTGTGATTATCCATGTTCTTTGTCCATTTATATGTTGAGGTAGGTCTTTGTATTTCTCTCATCAATATGAATATTCATTTAATTTATTTTCATCTAGCAAATAGTTATATAGCATTAATTATTTGCCAAGTGTTGTTCCAAGTGCTTTACAAACATCTGTTCATTTAATCCTTGCAAAACCTTTTGAGATAGCTGTTATCAGAGGAGCAGAGAAATTAAGTAGCTTGTCCACCAGTAAGTCCTGGAGCCAGAATATGATTCTAGGGACTTCAGAGTAAGAAATACTCCAAAGTGGGACCCTGGTATCCTTCAACCCAATGACTGCTTCCCTCCCTACCCCCCCTGCAATCCTGATTGTGGAAATTTCACCTCTGTTTCCGGAATGTAATTTATTTTCCCTGCTAGGACTGACATTCACTTATCTATAGAACTGACTTTTTCCACAGCTTTTTCTAGCCTCCATTGCTGGGATTGTGCCACTCTATCAGCTAGATCTGTCAGACCACCTGGATGCTAGTAGGCAGACAACTCTCCACTGAGAAACCCCCACTGCCTTGCCCCAACAATGACAGAACCCTTAGTGACAATAAAAACTTAGTTCTGATCCACAGCCTACCTCTCCTTTTGGGTGTCATGATCTTAAACTGCTATTTACACCCACAGAGATCATGGTGTCCCTCCGAGGATTGATGCAGACCCCTATCCTCCAAGGCACAGCACAGGTAGATACAAGCTTCCGTAATCCTCTCCCCCCAACTTTAGCATTTTCTGCCATTTCCTGGCTTAGTTCCCACTGGCCACTGTCCTGTGTAGAGATTCCAGCTTGCCTTGTTGCGTTGAGAGAATCTGTTTGGTCTTTTTTTGAAAGACACTGGGATTAGAAGGCAAGTGTCGTGCTCCTCCTTCAAAGTTCAATCTCATTAATTTTCACCAATTAATCCACCTATTCTTCTGAATATGAATTCCATGTCTCAATATAGTCACATTAGCAAATTTATTTTCTAAAACTTGATAAAATTGTCTCTTATGTTTTCATCTAAATCACTGGATCAAAGCTATTGTCAAATATATGACCCCTTGGGACGTCTGGGTGGCTCAGTTGGTTAAGCAGCTGCCTTCGGCTCAGGTCATGATCCCAGTGTCCTGGGATCGAGTCCCACATTGGGCTCCTTGCTCGGCAGGGAGCCTGCTTCTCCCTCTGCCTCTGCCTGCCACTCTGTCTGGCTGTGCTCACTCTCTCTCTCTCTCCCTCTCTCTCTGACAAATAAATAAATTTTTAAAAAATTTAAAAAAATATATGACCCTTATATACACCTAGGGTTTCCTATCTTATTTGAACATCTATGGGTCTATACAGCTGTCCTGTAACCCAGCCCATTCTTCTCTCCCCCGTCTATTATGTTGTCATAAGAGATTTTGGAAAATACCTTCCTGAAATCCAGGTAGATTGTTTATTCAGATGAGCCTGATAAAAAAATATATTTGTGTTAAGAAAGGAAAAAATGTCCCCACGGATTTTGTGATCTATATGCTTCATTGCTTTATTTTAATTGTATTTCTCTTCCATATTTTGAAGCTGTAAAGTTGTTGTGGGATATTCCTAAATGGCTATTGATCTTTGTTCATCCTAATAGTCCCTGTAGGTTTCAAAAGCAGGGCTATCTACTTACTAAGGTCCTTAGTTTTACAGTTTTCCCAAGGTTCCTATAAGTCTGGTGAATTTTCTCAGGAGAGAAAGGTAGAATTGTTACTTTTTTTTTTAAGTCATCAGATATTTCTTGATGACAAGATTTGCATTAAAATAGCTTTCCAGTAAGTATTAGAAGGAGTCAGATTATTTCTTTACAGTCATCAAGAAATAGGAATGGGGGTGCCTGGGTGGCTCAGTGGATTAAGCCCCTGCCTTTGGCTCAGGTCATGATCTCAGGGTCCTGAGCTCAGCTCAGCAGGAAGCCTGTTTGCTCCTCTCTCTCTGCCTGACTCTCTGCCTACTTGTGAGATCTCTTTCTCTGTCAAATAAATAAATAAAATCTTTAAAAAGAAAAAAAGAAATAGTAGGAATGATTTTGAGAGGACTACAATGGAGACATTACTATTTGTAAAAATAACTTTGTAAAAAACTTTGTAAAAAAATTTGTAAAAAAAACTATTTGTAAAAAATAGTTTTGCTGCTTTCACAATTAAGTGATTTCAGTTGTTTATAAAAATAGATCTCTTTCCACTTGATCTGGGTGGCTTCTGTCTTCCCATGAAAGACCCTCACCATTTCCACTCCCTCAGCTCATTGACCTCTTTAAATGGACATCAAGTGAAACTGGAGGCACGGAGTTGAACGTACATTTAACTAAGAGATCCGTGGTCTAATCACTTACAGAATTTGAGTCTGTCTCAGACATTACTTTGTATTACAAAACAATTTTTCAGTGGCTCATATATAAGAAAGTAGTTTCACCACCAAAACTTAAAATTTAGAATGCAAGTCTTGAAGTGATTGTGTGTAAAAAATTCCACCTTGTCTCACGTTAACCCTAGCATCAGGGCAAGCATAATAGAAATGAAAGCCTTTTACCTCTTCTATGAAATTCTTGACATTTTCCCATTGATATGGGGATTTTCTTAGCTGAATGCACACAGGCCACTTTAAAGTAGCGCTTTCCCTTAGTCAGCTCTCATGATATTTTTTTCTAGCGCTAGAACTAGATTCCAGAACTAGAATTGTTAGTTCAACCCCATCCTTTTCAGAAAACAGAATCTAATTCGGATTTCTCTTTTTAGGCTTATGTCTTTGTAGAGTCATGCTTACCCTATTCATCCTGACTTTTGATAATCTCTCATTCCACAGAAGAAGACTGAAAAGAATGAATATTTTGTACTTAGGAAATCTAGTAACTACCCCCATTGACTATTAGAAAGCTTAAAATGAGAAACCCAGTGTGGATTTTAGTTTCTTAAATGTAGTGTTGGGTCGGGTCTCCCCACCCCTCCCCCCACCCACCCCTGCCGATTCACTGGCAGAACCAAGTGAACAGCTGTCTGCTGGTATGAAAAGCATCCTTTACTTTAACATGTCATCAAGAGTAATATGTTCAAAATGTACTCTCTTGGTTTTAATTGTCAAGTACTGTATCATTTGTGTGTTTTCGTGTATTATGTATTGTATTGTGTATTGTGTGGAGTCTTGGCCATTTTTTTTCAAAGTCCCATCATAAAAGTAAACTAGCAACATATATGAGTAGCTCTGCCATCACACCCATCCGAGTTCAGTTTGGTAAATGCTCGGAATTGGGCAGTTAACACCTTTGCAAATGCAGCTAAAGAGCCAGTTAATCGCAATTGTTATAATTTCATTTTAATGTAGGCATCAAGCAAAGAAATAAAATGAAAACACATTGTCAAGAAGTTATTTGTGGCCACTTTAGAAAGCATTGATGGTTCTATTTATATGTATGACAGAGTGAGGAGTGCACGGGAAAATGTTAAGTCCCCACACCGTAGTGCTGAGTAAATTCTATCTTGTGGCAGTGTCAATGGCTGGATGAAACAAATGAACCCTTTCCTGTGTGCTGGCAGAATTACCAAGCCTTCACTCGCCAAAATTAGTGATACTTCACACTCTCGGGAAGCTTAGAATATAGAAAGTTAGTGGACGAAAGAATATTATCTAATGCACCAGCGATTCAAACACACACATGACAAAACGGTTCCTGTTAGCATAACACGCATGGAATGAGATCTTCAGAATTCCACAGTAGCAGGTGTCAGATATATAAATATACAGGCAGAAATGTACACTTGGCTTCTCTCTAGTTGCTTCCCCTTTTTTGTTACTCTTCTTTTTTTAAGGCGCTGACCTTCTTGTTTATTCAAGAACAAGTTACCTGAAGTGACTGTCATGTTCTTTAGAGTAGAATAATAAATGCATATTGTTTTGTGCTACTATGAAATCCATTTAGAATGCCTTTTAAGTAGATGAATTCTTTATTCTTAAGTATATGGCTTTTTTCCATTTATCTGATGATTTAGGATATAGAGTTCATTGCCTAGTATACAATCCTGATTAAAAGTTCTGTGAAAAATATTTTTTAGGCAGTTACACTTTTTACAAAATGGCTTATTGACTCACGAGGGTCGCCGTCTGCTTCTAAACAGGATATTTTGCAAGAGCTGAGAAGTGTCATATGCCAGATAACCAAATAGACATCTCCTCATTCATTTCATTTCGAAGAATTGGAATATCACTTTATGGTCCTTAGTGCTATCCTACATGCATAGTGATTGATAAGACTCACTTCAATGATTTAACACTCTTCAGACACTTCCACATAAATTCTGATTAACTAGCTCAAGCTAGGCTGTTAGTGCCACAAAGCAGAACCAGATCCACTTACTATATATGCAATATTTAGGATAGAGTCTGGCACGTTACAGGGTATCAACAAAGGTATTTGGTTTGTACACAAAAAATTGTTTGTTTATTGTTGTAGTAAGGGCTGGGAAGGAAAAATGCTGTGCAACGAGAATCTAAGAATAAGGGATAGTGTGTGAGATGGGATGGGTGGCTAGTTGGGAAGTCGGTCAGGTTAAAAAAAAAAAAAAAAGTCCAGGGAATGATTACATGCTGAGAGAAATGCCTGTAGGAAGGCCTGAAAGTGGGGAAGTCTCTGGTACTTGGGAGGGAATTAAAATAAATCCAGTGTGCCTGAAACAGAATAAACAAGAGAAAGAGGCAGGGGGCTAGAGGTTGAGGCAAGGGTGAGATCTCAGAAGTTGTCATAAAAAAAATTAAGGAGCTACATTATCCTAAAACAATAGGAAGTCACTGAAGTTTTAGACAAGGGAATGATATCGTCATATAAATATATAGACACATGAGGGCTGTTCAAAAGGACATTTACAATAATAATTATCAATGTATTGTACACCAATGGGTCATCCACTGTCTTCAAGTCTTTATTCAAATGTCCCTCTTCCATGATCTTCCCACCTTTAACCATCCTAAGATTACATGATCACTCTCCCCATACCAGTTTCCAGATTCTGCTCACTCTTCATTTTTCCTGTAGCACTGTCATCTTTTAACATTTTAGACAATTGACTTACTTATTAGGTTATTGTCTTGTCTTCTCTTGCTAGAATGTAAGATCCACAATGATTTTTTTTCTAGCAAGTTCCTGGCAGATGAGTTTTCAACAAATATTTATTGACTTAATGGCACATCACATTATTATTTAAAGCTATATCATAAGATGGCTTATCTATCAGTGTTTATGATTCAACACACTTGGTTTAAAAAAAAGTTTCCTAACTATGCAGTCCTAAGCAAAGCATGTTCTGTCATTTAATTCTTAAGCATGAAAATTGTTGCTGGCAGCATAAATTAATCAGTTACTTATTCAAGTTTATGGAAAAATGTTTTTAGTTGATTTTTCTAAATCGAGCAGATTTTAAGAAAAGGTTATAAAACTCGGGTCAGGAATCATGAGTCACAGTGAGAGCTTCACTATTTTACAACGTTGTTGCTTATTTCTATCAAAATGTACTGCTTTGCTGGGGCACCTGGGTGGCTCAGTGGGTTAAAGCCTCTGCCTTCAGCTCAGGTCATGATCTCAGGGTTCTGGGATCAAGCCCCCCATCGGGTTCTCCGCTCAGTGGGGAGCCTGCTTCCTCCTCTCTCTCTGACTGCCTGTGATCTCTCTCTCTGTCAAATAAATAAATAAATCTTTTTAAAAAAATGTACTGCTTTGCTGACAAAATTACAGTATTTTTACAACGCAGCAGTGATTAACCCTTTAAATCTTTACCTTTGAATGACTGTAACCTCACTTGACAGTATTCTAAGGACTAATATGCTTTTGGCAAGTTATAGCTTATGACAATGTCTAGAATTCCTTTTAGGAAAGCCAGTTTATTTGTAAAAAGTGCCAGGCAGTCTGCCTTGAATTTCTCTGTGTGTCTGACCTCATCTAATCAGAAGAACCTTTAGAGTCTCCTGGCTTATTTCACAAATTTAAATTTTCTGAAAAATCCATTCTTTTCATCCATGTCATTATTACTCATGATTTCCCATTCATTCACTTATTCAACTCGTTTATTGAGCCTCCACTATGTTTTATGTACTGTGTTAGTTATTAGCCCATTCATTTGCTAGCTCACTGGCCAAACATTTATTTATTTGTATTGGAGAGAGGCACAGATTTTAAGAAGTTAAATGGGACAATTACATGGTCAGGAAATTAATTTTTCTGTAAAAAAGTGAGAAGAGTTAAGTAAGTAAAGGAAAACACATTTGATTTTTATGAAAAGAATACATCTCAAATTAGCTCCAGTTTTAAAAATTATTTTGACTCTAAACAAGGTTGAAAGCAAGAAGGTGAGGTTATAACTGAAAATCTTCTTTATATTAAACATATATAGATATATGAAACCAAATATACAAACCAAAATATAATTACATTATTTCAATTATATGTTTAGCACTAGAAGGAAATATGTTCACATATTATTGATAGTCTTCTTTCTAAACCACTTGAAGAAAACTTACACAAGAAGCCATAGTGTAAGATAAGAAGACTAAAACAGGGCAGAGTTTTTGCTGAGCTTGATGTCTTGCTTCTGCACCCATTTTTAGAAAATGGGCTACTTTGTTCATATTTGCAAAACCAGTGCTATTCCAAGTCTGAATCAAGCCAGGTAATATTTAAGAATGACTTTTTATCACTGTTCTAGAGTTTCTCTTACCAGCTTTCCTACCAATATTAGAATACTGCCTCTACTCTTCACCTGCTCTACCCTTGTCTGGGCTCTGCCCCTTCATGGAACACTTGTCAGGATAACCAAGTACTGCCTGCTTGGTCTTTGGATCACTACAGCTAATAGACACCTAGCATTTTCTGGCACATCATTACCCTAGTATGTGCAATTTGGGTTTAGGCCCCTGTGTTTTGAACCCTAAAGATGAGCTCAGGTCCCTATCGTATTTTTTTTACTCTTTCTGTAGCTGGAACAGCCTGAATAAGACATCAGAATACATGCTTTCAGCAACAGTTAAAGCAATCTATTCTACATAAACTTACTTATAGTTGATACAATCTATGTCTATTTTTACCAGAACATTATTCCACACCTGTAAGAAAATCTTTCATTCCATTAGCCCAAGATATCCCTCAGCACCATGAAGGTAGCTCATGTTCTTTTATTTCTCAAATAATTCTGCTCAGTGCTATTCTTAAAGTTCCCAAGCAGAAAGAAATTTGCTAACCATAGCATGAGCACATCGCTACTGACCCGATTTCACACAAGCCTCTGCAAGGTAGCCTTACCACAATCAGGACCTCTCTTCTACTCTGTGGGGCTGGAAGCCATTGCATATTGTTTGATGATAGGTGCCTTGGCTTTCTATATCGAGGAGGCCAAGATGAAACTGGTAATGTTTAAAACTGGCGAGGTCTCAAGCTTCAGAGGTATCTGTCTAAACTCCTGGATGGCAGTAACACTTACATCTATCATAAATGTCAAATCTAGCCTTTGAGATGGTCACGACAAGAACAAAGTGGTAACCATGACTCTTGAGCAATGAGTTCCTTGACTGAGGACAGACCTCCATCATTGAAGTGATTCCTTACACACACAGCAGCTGGAAAGGAAGCAGATGAGCATGAGGATCTGGAAATGCTGCCATGATTGCTAGGAGAAATTCAGACAACTGCAACTAGAGAAAGAACATGAGCTATTTTAAGGACATAACGATGCTTGGTAAGTGGCAAAGCTGTGGGCAGCTGGGGGGTGATAGCCCCTGAAAGATAATGTATTTGGGCAGATGTAATTCCCATCTAGGGCTTATGAGCATGAGACTGTGTATCTGAGGCAGGTCTCAAACAAAAGCAGCCATGCCAACCATTACTGTAGTTGGGAATCAATCAACAATATTTATACACACAGTTCAGAATGGACTATGCTCCCTACTAGGGACCATGTGGTATTGGTCATCAATAACATCTCCAAGTGCAAAGGACAGCAACCAGCAATAAACCATGTAGCTGCCAAATAATGTCCCTCACTGGATATCACCAGGCCAAGGGCTAAGACCTCCAACAAAACTTCGAAGTTACCAACAGCAGTATGTTTATCTCCAGTACACAGTGAGATGCGTATATCTTCAAAATTTTGCGGTCTCTTAATAAGAAATACTTTGATGATCCTAGGAAATAAGGCTGCACAACTACTGAGCTTATTGACTTACTCATTTGATTCATATTTCATTGCTTTTGTCCTCAAAATGGAAGCTTTAGAGTTTTCTTGTGACGTCAATTTTCATTCTTTCCTAGCAGCAAAATCCTGAGTGAAGTTGCAGGGGTTGTAGAATAAGTCAGGAACAATGATAACACGTTGGCTGTCTTATCACATCTAACAGATGTGAGAGAGGCACCACTGACATTGACGCAGGTGTCATTAAACCAAATGCTCATCTTTGATAATGCCCGTTTAGAAGCAGCAGTACAGAGACATAACAGGTGTCCAATCCATACGTGATGAGCGATGATGCCGGAGAACTTCCTGAGTTTTGTTTTTATGACTACCTCCAAAATCATTCACAATGACAGTAGAATTAAACCAGTTTTAGGTTAAAGGCAGAAAATTTTAAGGGAAAGTTTTCCATTGATCAAGTCAATAATGGCCATAACTTCCTAGAATTACAACAACCAACTCATTTTTAATTTCTCCATAGGAAATAATTAGAATTCTAGCATTTTTTTTAACCTATTTCCTACTTAAAAGTGAAAATGTGAGGGTGCCTGGGTGGCTCAGTCAGTTAAGTGTCCAACTCTTGGTTTGGGCTCAGGTCATGAACTCGCGATTATGAGATGGAGCCCTGCATCAGGCTCTGTGCTCAGCAGGAGTCTGCTTGAGATTCTTTCCTTCACCCTCTCCCTCTGCCCCTCCCTCCACCCTGGCTTTTGCTCTGTCTCTAAAATAAATAAGTAAATGAAATCTTAAAAAAAAAAAAGTGAAAATGTGATCCTCTGTTGAAAATTTTGTTCTCCAAACTAACATTTTTTTAAAAAAGGAAATTATATATTTTGTTTCATTACACTTTTATTTGAGGGCTAATTTGAGAACATTCTAGCAAGAGGCTAACATAAGCATTAGAACAAACCATATATGTAGAGTCATCTAATTTGCTAAACCTCCCACAACAATGCTCTGTCCTTTATAATGACTCTCAGATGGCTAAAGTCGAAGTCCTTGGACAAAGAAAAATACTCAAGACAAGTAGAAAAACAATATTATTAAATGGATTATGCTCTTAAAAGAGTAAGGCCTTCCTTGTCCCAGTCAAAATTAGTTTAAACGGTAACACACCCGCTCATTCTCATCTGGTTATACTGAACATCAAATAGCCTAAACTTTCCATTTCTCTTTAATGTTGTCTTTACTGGAAACACAGAAATGGTTGACTGATATAATTATAGTTGATAATTATATAATTATGATTGTACTTGGTCTCAGTAATGATTTTTGCAAGAGAACTTTTAACACTGGCCAGTAATGCATATATTCCAGTTACACAATTTGACAAGTGTGAGAATACCAAGTCCTCTCCTGCACACTGCTGTGGTCCCAGAGCTTTACAGAGACAAATGCATGGCCTTCTGCACACTCATGCCATGAATTATCAGGCGGAGCCTGGGTCACTCACCCTAAGCAGCCCAGAATGTAAATTGAGCTGTAAACAAATACAAACAACACTCGAAAATAGAGGAGAAAGTAGGTTCATGAGAGGAAAACTTAGAGATGATAGACTTCTGGAAGGTGAGGCACATTGGCTTAGCCCTCACATGCTTCTAAGTTAGAAGTTTATTTGGGAAATTTCCTTCCCCAGACAGGCTTTCCTTTCAGAGAAAACTCTTCTCACTTCCAAAAATTTCCTTGAAATTATCTCTCTAGATTGGGAAAAAGACAGAAGAAACAGCTGTTTGCTACAGCATTATTTCCCAGTGACTATTTATATGTGCATGTGTTTCTTACTCTGTTTTTCTGGGAGAAGTAAGAGCTCAGTCCAACCCATGATGATATTTGAAGTAATCTGGTTTTACATCTCAGGAACTAGGTAAATTAGTAGTTTATTTTCACACGTTAGAAGTGATACTAGTAGAATAATATATTTATCAGAGAACTGTATACACTTGTAGTTCCAAATAATCAAATAAGACGATAAAAATATACCTGTAACTTGATAAAATCAATTATTCCATCAACAACTACTCACTGAGTACTATTAGGCACGCTTATTGGGCTTTCATTATGTGCTTCATACTCTGTTATTGGCTCTATATGCCATTATTCCATTTGATGGTAATAATGAGCCTTCGAGGTAGGTATTATGATTGTGCCCATTTCGTAGATGAGGAAACTCAGGCTTAAAGTCTGCAGAATTTGCCTAAAGTCACACAGCTAGTCAGAGCTAATGCCAGGAACTTAAACCAGGGCTTGTCCAATTCCATAACCTACAATATTAACTACCATACTTTCCAGCCCATGCATTTTAAAAAGGGCTTTTCTGACTAAGGAGCAAATTAGTATAATGAAATGAGAGTCTAGCACAACATTATTATATCTTTATTAGAACCAAGGGGTGCAGTTCAAAGAACACTGGATTAGAACTTTGACAACTAGAGTTTAGGACTGGTTATGCCATTACCTTAGTGTGACAGAGGGAAAGTCAATTAAATTCTCTAAAGTTCCTCATATGTAAGAAGGCTGAAATAGAGGATTTGGGAAAGATCTGCAGGTCATGTTATAACTTGCTATGAAGTCTTGAGGGATGAATAGGAGTTTACCTGGTATGGGAGAGAATATTCAAACCAGAGTAAATGATTCATTGTGTTATTTTACTGCATGCTCAAGTCATTTTTAAAATCAATTTCCAATTGTTTTTCAGTCATTCTCAATGAATCTTAAGTGATTCACTTAACCTCATTCTTCTGAGAGTATACGTTTCTCTTTATAGGTTCTTCACAAAGGTTTACTTCTGTGTATTATCACTGTCATGGCTGGTCTTCCAATGAGCTTCCCCATAATAGTCTCCTCTCTTTAAATCTGGGCCATCTCTGTGACTTGTTTTCTGCTGAAAGAATATAACAGAACTGACACTGTATGACCTTGGACTTAAGTCATAAGAAACCTTAAACTTTTACCAAGTTTCCTGGAACATTCCACCTTGGGATGGTCCCTCTTGGAAGCCAGCTACCATGTAACATGTGACATCTCTGGACACTCACATGAGAAGCCCAAGTCACATAGAGAGGCCCTATGTTGATGCTCTGGTCCAAACTTAGCAGAGCTCAGTGAGCAGCCAGTATCAAGCGCCAGACATGTGAATGAACAAGTCTTTTTGGGCAGCCCAATAGAGACTTCCAACAATTATAGCCCTGGCTGTCATATGATGGCAACCAAATGAAAGACTTCAAAGGAGAACTGCCCAGCAGGGCCCTGTTAAATCACAAAAGTGAGAGGGAATTTAAAAAAATTTAGACAAAATTTGTTATAGGTAACCAGAACAATGATAGAAAACCAGAGTGGCCATATTAGATTTAAAACAGGGAAGCAAAATGAAAATTCCATATTTAAATCATTTTCATTATTATACATGTAAAATGTATTTGTTCCTTCAAATATGCTGGTTGCCATTGGATTAACTAATTAATTAATTTTTAAGTTTAATTTTCTTTGAGAGAGAGAGAGAGCTTGCGTGCAGACATGCACACATGTGCAGGCAGGTGGGGAGGGGGCAGAGGGAGAGGGAGAGAGAGGATCTTAAGTAGGCTCCATGCCCAGAATGGAGCCGGATGCAGGGCTTGATCTCAAAACCCTAAGATCATGATCTGAGCGAGAGTCACGGGTACGATGCTTTACCGACTGAGCCACCCAGGGGCTCCTCCATGGAATTTATTTCTAACCTGACTGTTAGGCAGAATAAAACTTAATAAATATGTTCGTCATGACTTGGCATATACTGTCTCTTCATTTACTTGAATGGTTTCATGGATGAAATGTTATACTTCTCTAAGATACTCTAGTTTTTTGAATCTCAATCTTACTAATACTCTGTGCAACCTGCTATTGTCTTGCTACATTACAGTGCTCATCAGTTTTATGGTCTCTTTCATTTGTCACCTTATAAAAGTGAAAAAATCTTTTTGTCTCCATACAAGTATATTCAGGATATCAAAACTTGCTTTTTTTTTTGCCAATTTCTTTTAAGTTGGATCATGTCAAATTTATATTTGGGGATGGATATATTCCAATATAATTATTTTTAGACCTCTTGGGTTTTTTTTTTTTTTTTGCTACTTTGACAAAAAAATATCCTTCGAATAAAATCACCCTATAAACTACCTTAAGATATTATCGGTTTTAGACAAAAATGTGAATTTTCCAACACCACCTAAGTTTGTTGCCTGAACAAATCAGGAATTAAAGTTTCTTTTACTCTTGTTGTATCTTACAAATAAACTGAAATCAAGAGCTTGGAGACGTTTGCCTTCAGATGTTGATATAAATCATGTCTACATGTCATCATTGTTGGTTTGGTTTTCTGTATTAAAACTGATACTCAGAAGAAAGCATGGGTATTAAATCAGATTTAGAAAAAAAATCTGTGTGGTGACATACATGTATAGTCACTCAAAAAATTTCAATATATGTATATATGTTTTTAAATCATGTTCTAAATGTCTATCATATATAATCTGATCATTGAAAGAGATCAAAAGATTTTTCAGTTTTAAAAATATTGAATGTCAGTGTCTATTCCTTTTTTTTTTTTTTTTTAAGAGCAGAAGAGAGAGTGAGAGGGGCAGAGGGTGCAGAGAGAGGGAGACTATCAAGCAGATTCCATGCTGAGTGTGGAAACTGATACGGGGTCTGTCTCACAACTCTGAAATCATGACTGGAACTGAAATCAGAAATCAGACGCTTAACCAACTAAGCCACTCAGGAGCCCCACCAATGCCCTTCTTGGCTAAAATTGAGTGAATGTTATTTATTGTGTTCTGGGCCTTCAAAGGGAGTATACTGTTAAGGAATCATTTTTCTTCCTCTCAATATATTTCTACCTTTTGATCAATTTTCTTTCCTTCAGTTTCATATACTACATTCATGGTTGTATTTCTAGGTTTTCTCAGATAGAGGAACCTGGCATTTTTTTTTTAAAGATTTCTTTTATTTATTTTAGAGAGTGAGTGCGTGCAAGTGGGGGAAGGGACAGAGGGAGAGTGAGAATTCACAAGCAGACTCCCTGTTGAGTGTGGAGCCTGAGGGCTCGATTGATCCCAAGTCCTAACATGATCTGAGCAGAAATCAAGAGTTGGCGGCATAACCGACTGAGCCACCCAGGTGCCCCAAGGACCTGGCATTTTATTTGAATATTTGCATTATTATTAAAGCTCAGTAAGACCTTCTTCCAAAACAACCAATAGCCTTTTATAAGTTGGTTCTACTCTTGACATAATTCACTAATTTGTATATGGCACTTTGATAGTTTGCAGATTTTCAAATATTTTTCTGCTACTCCCCATGACAGAAGGATGTCCATGTGCGGGATACCCCCCACCCATAGCACAACAGACATGAGCAGTGTGTCAGACACAGACCACGGCCTCCCATACTTCACAGTGCTATCTGGACCTAAGTCACAACATGTAATTTCAGCCTATTAGAGGACTGACTGCCAATCTACTCCAATTTAGTTTTGAAAAGTAAATCACTTATAGACTATATTATTTTGACCATTACTAGAAACATGTTACTTGCTCCAAACCTCTTAACTAATAGCAATATATGTGACATGACATTACTATTGGACTGTTGGAGAATCACAATTCTATACTCTGTCATTATTTCATGAAAATTGTCTAATTTATCTGCATAATGTTGTTCATAACATTCTCTTATCCTCCTAATGTCTGTGGGATCTATTCTGCCTTTCATTGCTAACATTGGAAATTTGTGTCATCTCCTTTCTTTGACTAGTCTGACTAATATTTTAATAACTTTTACTCTTGTTTTTATTATTTCTTTCTTTCTGAAGGAAATTCTGCTAAATTTAAATTGTTCTTTTTCTAGTTTCTTAAGATTGCAACTTGAAGTTCTTCTTAGGTCCTTCTTCATTGTGTAGTGTAAGCATTTTCATGCTCTAAATTTCTTTCTAATCACTTCTTCACCTGCAACCTATAAATTTTGATATGTTGCATTTTCATTATCATTCAGTTCAAAAGTAAAGTTTCCTATGGGAAAGTTAGGCCTGTGGATTATTTAGAATGTGTTGTTAATTGTCAAATATTTAGAGATTTGCAGATACGTTACTAATTTTTAGTTAAATTTCACACTAGTAAGAGAATACAGTTTGCATGATTATAATTCTTTTAAATTTATGAGACTAGATTTGTGGCCCTGACTGTAGTCTATCCTGGTGAATGTTCCATACGATCTTAAAAAGAATGTGTCTTACCATTGTTGGGTGGAGTTCTTTAGAAATGTCAATTAGGTCAAATGTTAATATGGTTATTTCAAGCCATCTATATTCTTACTGATTTTCTATCTACCTGTTCTATCAATTACTAAGAATGTTGAAATCCTCGAATTGGGGATCTATTTCTCCTTTTAAAGCTCTTAGTTTTTGCTTTAGCTTATTTTTTAAAAAGATTTTATTTATTTATTTGACAGAGAGAGAGAGAGAGAAGAAAGGCAGACTCCCCACTGAGCAGGGAGCCTGATGCAGGACTTGATCCCAGGACTGCAGGATCATGACCTCAGCCAAGAGCTGACACTTAATTGACTGAGCCACCCAGGCACCCCTGATTTGGCTTATTTTGAAGCTCTGTTCCTAGGTATATAAACATACAGGATTGTTACATATGCTTGATGAATTTTTATCATTCTGAAATGTACCTCTTTATCCGTACTAATATTCCTTACTCTGAAGTCTACTTTGTATGATGTTAATATTGTCATTAAAGCTCTTTTTTTAATCAGATTTATTGAGGTATAATTTACACATAACAAAATTCACCAATTTTAAGTGTATAAATT
The DNA here is from genome assembly GCA_004024625.1 of Mellivora capensis. NCBI lineage: Eukaryota > Metazoa > Chordata > Mammalia > Carnivora > Mustelidae > Mellivora > Mellivora capensis. Next base: position 47,313 of record PISX010011571.1, on the reverse strand, counting down.
GGTAAGTTCTGAGAAATATGTGGGGGTTGTGCAACCATCATCACAGTTATGGTATAGAATATTTCCATCACTATGACAAGTCACCTTCTGTCCCTTTGTGGTCAGTCTCTTCCCCTACTCCTGACATCTGATATGCTTTCTGTCTCTATTGTTTTTCCTTTTTCAGAATGTTATATGAATGGAATTGCAACACATAGCATTTAGAGCTTGGACTTTTTTGATTTAGCATAATGTATTTTTAACCCCATTGTTAGTTTGTTCTTTGTTACTGCTTAGTAGCATTCCATTGTATGGGCAGACCACATTTTGTTTACCCACTTACAAACAGAAGAATATTTGTGTTTCTTTCAACTTGGGGCCATTCTATAAAGCTACTGCAAAATTTGGGTACATGTTTTTAAATGGAATTATCTCTTTAATTCTCTTGGACAAATATCTAGGTGTCCTATTGCTAGATTATACGGCAAGACTAGTATCTGAAACCCAACAATGGTGGTCTTAGGCTATCTTTCTTTACTCAACACATTTCTAATTAATGCAAGACAAAGTCCCAAAAGTTATGAAATCATGACTCCATAATGAACACTATACTAGTTAAAAGGAGTACACCACAAAAATCTGATATCTATAGGTATACATTTTAAGCCCTTAAAGTCCAATAGAGGCCACGTGCGGCCAGAAAAAAATGTCAAGAAAACTGACAGCTTAAATTTTGATCTTGATTCTACTTGGAGAGTGTAAAAGCTTTTCAAGATTACAGTAAGTAGCAATTTTTGAAAATGGGAATACGTGAAACTACTAACCCAGTCCAAATTCCCGTTTAGAAATTCATCTATGCAATTCGAATATACTTAAGAAATTCAGACACTATATTTAATTGGTAGACGTTACTTTTTAAGGATACAAAGAGCTCTCCCTACATACCCAAGTAATTACTGTGACTATAATTTGGGCCTTGATTGATGGCTTTGTTCGTTTTTCGCGCTTGCAGCAGACCTCTGTATCCGTTTAAGACGAAAGCGGCTAGAATCATCTGCCCACCCTAGCTCCCAATTGCAACTGAAACAGGTAAAGGAGATCAAGGAGCCGAGACGCAGGTAATGGCATGGCTGGCTTGCAGAATCTGACATTTAAATCTCCCTGCCCTTCCCGGCCGCGGCTGCCTCCGACAGCCGGGCGTGTCAGAGACTGAATGTAGAGGAGAGCAGGGCTGGACTTTGCCCGGCCGCGCGCGACGAGGCGCTAGCCTTGGCCTTCGCGGCAGCACTTGAGGAGCCCACTGGCAGGGCTGCTCGAACGCCCCCGCCGCCCTCCACGAATCCCGCAGTAGCCCGGCAGGTGTGCGCGGTGCGCGCGCACGCAGTGCGTGCTGGGTGCGGGTCTAGCCGGCGGAGGGGCTGCTGGGCGCCTCGCGGAGGCTGGTTGGCTGGTGGGTGTCGGCCTCCTTGCCATCCCGCCTCCTTCTCGTCTCGCGCTGGCCGGGGATGCTCGCGCGCGGCGCCCCCTTGCCTGTAAGCCGGCGGTCCCGGGGGTGTGTGTGGGGGGGGTGGCGTGTGTGAGTAGCTGGGAGGGGGCCGCGAGGCGCTCGGAGGAGAGCTCGCCCGGGTTAGTCCGCCGCCGTCACCTGACTCGTTGGAGCAGCCACCGCTGAGGTGGGGGCGGGGATGGGAACGCGGCGCGGATCGCTAGAGAGACGCGGCAGCGCCGGCGGAGGAGGCGGCGGCGGGCGGGTACAGGCTCCTGGGGCCACGGGCGGCGGGCGCAGGGACCCCGGAGCTGAGGGCGGGGGGCCGCGCTAGGGCTGGAGGCATCTCGCCCCGGGGCACCGGGTCCGCGCGCGGCCGCACACACCCACCCGGCGCGGCTTCCCTCGGCGGCCCAGGCGCCGCTCATCCTGCGGCTGGAGGCGCCGCTCCTGGGGCGGGGTGAGTACCCGCGGCCCCGGCGTGGCCCCCTCCCCTGCGCCGGGGCAGCGCGCGGATCCGGAGAGGATAATCCTAGGGCGCGGGGAAGGGCAGCGGCTGGGTGACAGCTCCGCGGCGCGCTCGAGTGCGGGCGGGGGGCTGGGCTGGGCTGTCAGCCCGTCTCTGCTTCACTGCCAGGAAGGGCGAGGCGCCGAGAGACTCCGGCGCCTCCGCAGAGCCCCCGGGCGGCCCCTGCGGCGGAGATTGGGGGCGAGGGGAGGGGACTCGGGCGAAGGGCCTCGCCGGGGCTTTGGAGGCAGTGGCGAGGAAGGAAGGGGAGGCGGGGGCATAATATGGCGCAACGCTAGGATAATCTCCACCGCGCCGGAGAGAGGACGAGCCCACTGCTGCAGCAGCGCGAGGAGGAGGAGGGAAACGGTCAGGGCTTGGGTATCCGATTCATCCCCCGGAGCCTGCGGGCTACGAGGAGGAAACGCCGGGGCGGACAAGCGAGAGGTGGGCACCCGGTGGGCGCGGCGCCCGGGGAATAAGCCCGACGCATGCCGGGGCTGGTCGGACACGCGGGGATCAGGTTGCAGGCAAAGTGCAGATTGACAGGCGGACGCCGGACGGGAGAGGCGGGCGGCAGGGCCAGTGGGACCCGGACGGTGTTACGAAGCTGGGGCCGGAGCCCGTGCCGGGGTTCCGTGACGGACCTACTCTTGTTGGAGACCCCTCTGGATCGCGTCTCAGCAGCGGGGCTCAGCGCGTTGCTGGCTCCTAGAGCTGGTACCAGGGCGGGGACGGAGGAGAAGAGAGCCGCCGTGCGGCTGGAGGAGGCAAGGCCGGGGTGCTCGGAGGGTAGGGTCTGCGGGTTTAAAGCAGGACCATCTCCCCTTCTTTTTCGCAGAAGAGGAGGTGATAGACGCGGCCGGAGAAGATGTCGGGCCAAACGCTTACGGATCGGATCGCCGCCGCTCAGTACAGCGTGACAGGCTCCGCTGTTGCGAGAGCGGTCTGCAAAGCCACCACTCATGAAGTGATGGGCCCCAAGAAAAAGCACCTGGACTGTAAGCATCTTTTTATATAAGTGGGACATGCGCACGGCAGAGGCGCCCTGGATGCCGGCGTGCGGCCTGGGCTTGCTGTCGATAATGCTGCAGCTTTCAGAAGTCACAGCTGGGCTGCCCCTGAGCTTGAAATCTCCAGACCTGGAGTTGTTGCCTTGGGTCAACTCTGAAACCTTGTTTGTGTATGAACCATTTTTTTTTTTCTCCTGTTGACCTCCAAGGTCTTGGTGGAGGAAAAAAACAAAAGCAAAAACAAAATTATGTGTATTAATACTATAAAATACTGAGGAATTGTACATTCTGGATTAGGCACTTTTCACCTTTTTTCTTTCTCCACACCCCACCCCTTTGTCCAGGTTTCAGGAAATCAGGGGTTGCAGAGTCATATACCGCTCCCAAAAAGAAAAGATTAAGAAAGATGAAATCATAAAAGGCCAAACTTGTCACCCTAGTTTTCTAAATACATTTTTGAATAGTTTTAAAATAGTGTCTTCTTTTTCGGTGTGGCTACTGAGATTTCGTGTGTGAGTGTGGGTGTGTGAGTGTATGTTGTATGTAACCACACCAAACCGAAATAAATTCAAGCTACTGAATGAGGAAATTGGACTTCAGAGATGATGGCGATTTCATTTTACACATCCTGGCACACTTCTTTGTCCCTTTCTCAGAAACTGCTGGGCAGAATGACTCTGCTGTGGTCACAAAATGGATGTACTTTCCCAGCATTCGAGATGGTGCACTTTTACAAGAAAACATTTCATTCATAATGCTTTTTCTTTTTATTGGTTATTTGATGGGAAAAAAAGCGCTTTGATTTAGTTTGGAATCTATGGATTTCTGATATAAATTTTTCATTGGATTATCACAGTCAATATTTTGTTATGGAAGGACAAATAGGGACTTAGAAAAAGGCTTTCCATTTAAAAACATGTACCCAAAATATGTTCTATAGCAGCTTTTCAGTCTTTCTGAGATGCTCAGGATCTGCTCTGACATGATTATTTGTTGGTAAAGGTCAGTGTTGGCCGAAGAGACACAACTGTAACCATACCCATTTCCCATCTGGCTTCCTTTGCCCATTTTCTGGGTTTCTTTTGCTTCAGGCCTTCCCTATTGTCTGCCTTGTGCAGCTGAGAAAATGGTACTAGTGTTAGAATTGACTTTAGTCCTATTATGTGTATAAGCACAGCTTGATGGAGCTTACAGCCGGACATTGTAAGGGTTGTCCAGCCTTGTGAGGCTGTTGTGTTGTAAAATTGAGTAATTTTGCTTTGAGAGGCTTGTCTGAGGGGAAAACAGCCTTACTCCTTTCCTGAGGGAATTTTTAACAGAATTTGTTGATATGGTATCATGTGTTACATATGCAGTACAAGGTGGAAGAGGGCCAGGGCACCTAACAGAAGTGGAAATTATAAATTCATGACCACTCATTTTGCTGCAGCATGCTGAATCATTTAGCCATTTTTCCATCAGTTTCCCCAACTCTGGAAAGGTGACTCATGTCTTCAAGGTATGTGTCAGTCTAGGAAATACTCGTAATAAAAAAGCTGTAGGTAATGGATTTGCGAAATGCTATGAAAATGGTGGATCAATATATCGATACATTTCACAGAACGTTCACAGATTTGAGCATTTCATTAAAACATTTGGATAAAGACTCACTTTTCCATATCTAAATAGTCACCTTAATCTTTTAGATCTGGATGGCCTTTTAAAAATTTTCAAGGTGGGAGGTTTTCCAGTATCTCCAGCATATGTTAGTGAGTGGGGTGATTTTGAAGATGTGGAACGTAAGGGGGAGATTCTGTATTTAGAAAGCAGATGAAGCAGGAATTGGTATTGAATTATTAATGCGAATAATCATAACAGTTAAACATTTATTGAGCAGTTACTATATGCCAGGCACTGGGCTTTATATTATTAATTTATTACTGCTTAACAGGTTCAGGGAAGGTAATTAAATTTAACAGCTTTTAACCACTGCACTTCACTGCTGTCTTTGGTTTATTTAGTCATAGTTTCTGTTGGGAGGGGGGAAGGAACAGTATTAGTTTGGTTTGAATTAGAATGGTTTAATTTCCAAAATACCCATCCTCTTTGTATGGCTTTGTGTGAAATCAAGGAGCACAACCCACACCCTTATTGCAATCTCTTTGATATGGGTGAAGAACTTTAAATTCGGTCAGTTAAAAAAAATGAGTGAAAGACAAGTACTGAAAAGTATTAGTTTTTCTTTTTGATGTTTTGCTTTTTGATTAAGTAATAAAATAACTGAACTTAAAAACAACCTTTGGGCAGAATTTGGAAAGATATCATATTACTGTCTGATATCACATTACTGAAATATGATACAGAAAATTTGAAAATAGAAATATCGTTGTATTTATATGCATTGTAAGAAGGCATATTTGCTTGGAATTCCTTGTTGGCTACCTTAGTAATTTATTCACAGGTTTTCAGTAACACCAGTTATAAAAGTGAATCACACCTATTATTAGAACATGTAAACACATAACTAAGTTTTCCTATAGGCACTGAAGCATTCTTAAGTAATGTTTTAGTTTGGAAAATATTGAATAGTAGTTGGGAGGTAAAGAGCACAATGTAGAGCTGGGGATCTGAGACCAAAAATTTTTAAATTTTAATTTGTTTGTTGTATAATTTTTGGGTTAGGAGTTTAGGTTGGAAGATTATAAGATTAAAGTTTATGGTTTTATGATTTCCCCCCAGATATTAGGTTAACTGAATGGGCTCCAAATATTATTTATTTAAAGTACTAGTTTAAAAGGTATTTTTTGTAGGTTGATAGGCCAGAAAAATTACTGTTAATTCTGGTGGTTTATAAAATTATGCTTTATGATATATGGTTTAAACATTTGCAGGAATGATTTGTTAACATTTGGGGGCAGAAATATATATGGTGACAAGGTAGAGATAAAGAAATTCTAGACATACAGTCTCAGATTTTTCCCCTTTTTTTCCCAATAAGTTTCTTAGCAGAAAAATATATTCAGAAAAGCTTCACCATAATCAAGTTATATATTGAATTTAAAATAATATTAATATTTTAATATTCTAAATAATGATTATGTATCTTAAGGTACTTTTGGATTATGTAAAGCTTTTATTCCATTCTCTACTATAATAATGTTGCCACTTGCACATGAACATTGGTAAACATCTGACCCAGTGTTAGTTTGACATTAGTTTTTCAGGAGCACCTGTACATCCTTGTTTCTTTTTCCTAGTAACTGTGTGTACCTATTTGGTAACACGTAAAAACATCCAGGATTCAGCAAGTATTTACCTTCTTGGTTATAACTGTTTTACATTCTAGCGGCTTTTCCTTTTCTGTTTTGTAGTTGATGACATAAACCATAGCTCAAGTCAAGTAATAAGATAGTAAGATCCAGTAAGGCACCTAGTACCTACCCAAGTGCTGTGTCACTAAAGACCAACCAAGAAATAGAGTCATCCCAACATAACACCTGCAGGGAGAAACTTGGAAAGTTTGGCAGCTCTAGTATAAGATTCATTTCTGTTCACAGCTTTTACCAACAGTTTCTATATATGCTATATTGTTTAAAAAAAAAAAACCAACCTCTTTAACATCATCAAAATTCAAACTTAGATATTACTGTTAATATTAAACCAAACCTCATGAAAAGTCAGATTGGTTATCATAATGTTGTTTTTCATTCTAAACCTCATGAGGGTTTTTAATAATGACCTTATGCCACTTAATGAGCAAATGATTCAGGTTCTGAATTTTATGTTTGAGAAATACTGACTGGCCTTTTATAGATGATTCCTATCCTCCCAAATTAAGAAAAAAGTAAAATTTGGGACACCTGGTGGCTCAGCCAGGTGGGCGTCTGTCTCTTGATTTCAGCTCAGGTTATGATCTCAGGGCAGTGGAATTGAGCCCCATATCAGGCTCCTTGCTCAGCAGGGAGTCAGCTGGACATTCTCTCTGTCTCCCTGTGCCCCTCCACCTGCTTGCTCAAGCACTCTATCTCCCCCAAATTAATTATGTAATTAAAAGATTTTTTGTCTTATTAGAATGTCTGGTAGAAGTAATAGGAGATATGGACTGTGTTTTGTTTTGTTTTGTTTTTTAAAGATTTTATTTATTTATTTGACACAGAGATCACGAGTGGATAGAGAGGCAGGCAGAGAGAGAGAGGGAAGCAGGCTCCCCACCGAGCAGAGAGCCTGACACGGGGCTCTATCCCAGGACCCTGGGATCATGACCTGAGCCGAAGTCAGAGGCTTTAACCCACTGAGTCACCCAGGCGCCCCATGGACTGTGTTTTGATTCAAGTCAAATATTGGCAAATTACCACAAAATACCTGCCGCTTTAATTTTATTCATAAAATATCTGTAAATAAGAATTTTGTGAGTAAACAGAATGAAATTTTAACCCTAAATTTTAATTAATTAATTACAATAGATTTAAGTTTATTTGGTATACCTAAGCCTGTTTAGTAAAAATAAAATATATTTTGATTTATAGAAATGCTTTTTGCCCACCAATTCAGTTGATACCACACCTATATTTTTGATAACTTAATAAAGCTTTCTGTAGTGCACAGATCCAAAAAGTAAGCAAAGATTATTGAATAAAATTAATTAGATCAATGTATAAAAGTTTACTGAACACTAGAGTAACTTTTAACATGAGAAATGTACTAATTTGCTGTAAGTATATTTTACTTTTGTTCCATTTGTTCTCATTTCACTATTTAATATTGATTAAATATACCCTCTCATTTTTCTATACCAGGATATGCTCATGTTCCTTCTTGATTTCACCAGAAGACCCAGCCCAAGCATGGAGATGGAAATAGTATTTTTTAGGCAGTCAGGAAGAGCTGGGGGAAATACACTTTTGAAAAAGCATTGAGTCGATGATCATTGATACAGCAAATCTGTAAGGGGTCCAATCTGTATGGTCCATTGACTTTCCCAGACAACACTCAGCATGTCAGGAGTGGGGCAGAGAAATTCTATGAGTTTCAGGGGTTGGCAGGAGCATGTGAAGCAGAGGAGTGGCAAAGAATCTCAGATAATAGCAGGGAGCATGCTTTAGAAATGACTTAAAATAATTAAGCAGACTTTCTGTTAGCTAGTGGAACAATAAGGATTTTTTTCTGGATCTTTTTACTTCCACATTTTCAGAGAAATCTTTTTGTGTGTGTGTGTGGTATAATGTTAATTCTATTTGGGTCACTTCAGATTTTTTTTTTTTTTCTCCTTTGGTGATCAGTGTGGTTGGCAGATTATGTTCTTAGAACCAGTATAAAATTGGTAATTCAGATCAATTTTTTAAATGTTACAAAAATTGAACATATGGAAAAAATATATATTAGGGTAGGTAAATTCACATCTTAATTGCAATATTAGCTTGCAGCATTTTAGATTAAAATCTCGATTTTTGGTACATTGCCATATGAGTTTTAATGTTTAATAAATGGCTGCTGAAGTCTTACCTGTAATTTAATCTGTGCACTTAGTTGCTATGGATCCATCTCTTAGCTTTCACAAATAAATATCTTTTAAAAATCTTCCCTCCTCCCTTCAGATTGATTGATGCTGGGATAGGGTATTCTTGGAGCTTACCTAGGTCTCAATACTTGGTAAAGAAAGTCAGAAGTGACATATAACCCTTTTCCCTGAGGACCCAAGATGCTTTCCTTACAGAGTTGTATTTTAGGTGACTCAACTCCTGAGCCAGTTGCTACTGACTAAGCCTTCAAATATAAGCATGGTTTATTTAAACAATTTGAAAAGCCATATTTCTTGCCATTAAAAATATTTATTCTCCAGTTTCACTTTGTTGGCAGATTTTTTTCTCTTCACCAAGAAACACTGTCTGCTTGTCAAGGGAAATGTTGGCTTTTTTTCCTTAGGTGTTTTTGTAATGTGCTCTAGGTTTATTTCTCGTAAAGGTGAGACTAGTTGAATGGCATACCCAGTGTCAATTGCATGATCAGCTATAAGACAGGATGACGTCTTCCTAGGAACAGCTGGGTGGAAGCACAGGCCAGAGAGAGAATTGTACCCTGAAGCCCACAGCCCTCTTACAGCTGGGTTCCTGCTCTCTCTTCATTTGTACCAAACGTGTAAGGTTCCTTCCTGCCCTCCCATGGATACATAAACTTCCTCTATTATGCATCTTCAGGAAGGATCTAATGTTTCCTAAAGGATTTTGTCATATGCCATTCCTGGCTACTCAAGAGAGAGAGAAGATGCATCATTGTCTACTTCATGTGGTTTTGCTTTTTGGCCTCATCATTAATTATTCTTCCAGGGTTAGCACTTTTATTTTAAATGATAACTCTCCTCCTTTCTATGTCAGTTATTCCGTCATCTGTATTTTTAAGCTCTCCTCTATCTCTCTTATATGTATTTTCAAGTGTCTCCATTTAAAACAAACAAAGCCACCTATGCACAACTCTCCTTGGACCCTATGCCCTCATCCAGCAAACAACCTATTGTCCCTTGTTTTTCTTTCACACCCAAGCTTCTTGAAACAGAAGTTCACCATTCCAAAGAAAACACACACAAGTCTACCCTTCTCTTTGGACATTCTGTGTCTTTGGCTGGATCCATGCATGAAGTAACAGGATTGCTGTTAGGGGCCAGACATTGCCAACCCAATTGGCCAAGCCACTAATTTGAGAGTTATCCCTCATCTCTCACATCCAGTGGGTGCTCAAAGGTTAACAACTCTGAAATCCCCTTCTGAACTGTCTCTGCTTTGCTTTTAGATCAGTAATAAACCTCATTTGTAAAAGGAAGGTTAGTAATAGTACCTACCTCATCTTTGGTGAGGAATAAATGAGATAATGTGTGTAAAATACCTAGCCCACAGCTTGACGCACAAAAGTTCAAGGAATATCAGTTATTACTACCACTGTTACTGTTAACCGTTACTCTACAATTGTTGTTGGTGCTACTGTTGCCCTTGCTAGAGTCATTACTGCCACCATTACTTCCACCACCGTAACGACAGATAGGATCATTAGTGATTTACCCTTACCACTTCTCCATGCTTGTTTTTTCCTCCCAGGTTCAGTTGCTTCAGTTTTTACATGAGTTCCAACTTTCTCTTTCTATAGTTTGGAAGTTTGAAATCTGTATTATTGATCTTCTTTTAGTGATCCACCTTTAAAAATTTAATATGCCTACTAAAACGGTATCTTTTTATTTTCTCCCAAAGAAGAGAAACTTCGAAATTTTACTCCAGGGGTGCCTGGGTGGCTCAGTGGGTTGGGCCACTGCCTTCGGCTAAGGTCAAGATCTCGGGGTCCTGGGATCAAGCCCCGCATCGGGCTCTCTGCTCGGCGGGGAGCCTGCTTCCCCCCCTCTCTCTGCCTGCCTCTCTACCTACTTGTGATCTCTCTCTCTCTCTGTCAAATAAATAAAGAAAATCTTAAAAAAAAAAAAAAAGAAATTTTACTCCAACCACCCACTTCTTACTTACATGCTATGTTTTCTAGTATTTTAATTCTACCATAGTTTTAACCCCCAAAGCTAGACATTGTTATTCGACACAGGCAGTGTTCATGTCAGTAAATCCTCCTTGACTTCTTTTCTCACCATTGCTTCGTTATGCCCAAGATTTTTCTGAATCCTTTTGAAGGATAGAGTTCAGTGAGGCTCTTTAGTAGTCAATTCTGATTTTGTCTAAAAAAAAATCTAATTTTGCCCATATTTTTGAAGGACAGTTTATCTATATACACAATTCTGGATTGACAGTTATTTTTCCTTTGAAGATAATTTCACTCTTTTGGGTTCTGTTATTCCTTTTAAGAAGTCATATATGAGCCTACCTGCCTTTAGGTAATCTCTATTTTTGTGGCAGCTTTTATAACCTTGTCTTGTCCTATAGTGTGTGTCTGTGTGTAGATGTAGCTTTCTTTTTAAAAAAATTTTTTTTAATTTTAATTTCAGTATAGTTAATATAACAGTGTTATATTTGCTTCACATATACAATATAGTTTCACATATACATTTTGAATTTATTTTTGTGTATGGCATAAGAAAGTTTCATTCTTTTGTATGTAGCAGTCCAGTTTTTCCATACTTGTAGACATTACTCAGTGCTCACCATGATAAGTGCACTCTTAGTCCTCTTCATCTATTTCACCTGTCCCCGCACCCACCTCCCCCCAACCATCTCTATGGTTCTCTATACTTCTCTCTATAATTCTCTCTTTGTCATATCCATCGTTCTCTATAGTTTAGAGTCTATTTCTTGGTTTGTCTCTTTGTTGTTGTTGTTGTTGTTCTTTTTTTGTTTCTTAAATTCCACACATGAGTGAAATCATATGGTATTTGTCTTTCTCTGACTGGCATATTTCATTTAGCATTATACCCTTTAGATCCATCCATGTTGTTACAAATGGCAAGATCCCATTATTTTTTATGGCTGAGTAATATTCCATTGTGTGTGTGTGTGTGTGTGTGTGTGTGTGTAAATATATACATACATAGGTATAGATATAGATATAGATATAGATACCACATCTTCTCTATCCATTCTTCTATCAGCGGACACTTGGGCTATGTCCATATCTTGGCTATTGTAAATAATGCTGCAGTAAACATAGGGGTGCACATATCTTTTTGAATTAGTGTTTTCATATTTTTGGGGCAATTATCCAGGAATGGAATTATTGGATGATATGGTAGTTTTATTTTTTGCCTTTGGGAAATTGCCATATTGTATTGTGACTGCAACAGTTTGTTTTCCCACCAACAATGCAAGAGAGTTCCTTTTTCTCCACATCCTCACCAACACTTACTCTTTCTTGTGTTTTTTGGCATTAGCTGTTCTAACAGGCATGAGGTGATAGCTACTATGATTTTGATTTGCATTTCCCTAATGATAAATGCTGATGAGCATCCTTTCATGTGTTCATCTATGTGTCTTCTTTGGAGAAATACCTGTTATATTTGTTTTACATGTACAAGATAGTAGTTTAGTACTTGTAGACATTGGCCATCTGTATGTCTTCTTTGGAGAAATACCTGTATGTTTTCTTTGGAAAAATAACCTGTTCATGACTTCTGCCCATTTTTGAATTAGATTATTTCTCTGTTTTGATGTTGAGTTGTATAAGTTCTTTATATTTTTTGGCTATTAACCCTTTATTCGATATGTCATTTGCAAATATCTCCTCCCATTTAGTCAGTTGTCTTTTAGTTTTGTTGACTGTTTCCTTTGCTGTGCAGAAGCTTTTTATTTTGATGTCCCAATCATTTATTTTTGCTTTTGTTTCCCTTGTCTTAGGCGACACATTTAGAAAAATATCGCTATGACTAATGTCAGAGAAATTAATGCCTGTGCTTTCTTCTAGGATTTTTATGACTTCATTTCTCACATTTAAGTCCTTTGCTCCATTTTTAATTTATTTTTGTATATGGCATAAGAAAGTTTCATTCTTTTGTATGTAGCAGTCCAGTTTTTCCAACACCATTTATTGAAGAGACCATCTTTTTCCCATTGCATATTCTTGCCTCCTTGGTTGGAGATAAATTGGCCATATAGTCCTGGGTTTATTTGTGCTCTCTATTCTGTTCCATCGATCTTTGGTTTTTGTGCCTGTACCATATTGTTTGATTACTACAGTTTTGTAACATATCTTGATATCTGGGATTGTGATACCTTTTATACTTGTTTTTCAAGATGCTTTGGCTATTTAGTTGTTTTTTTTGTGTGTGGTTCCATATACATTTAAGGATTATTTGTTCTAGTTCTGTGAAAAATCCTGTTGATATTTTGATAGGGATTGCATTAAATCTTTAGATTGCTTTGGGTAGTACAGAAATTTTAACAGTATTCTTCAAACCCATGAGCATGGAATGTCTTTCCAGTTCTTTGTGTCCTCTTGAATTTCATTCATCAGTGTTTTATGCTTTTAGGAGTACAGGTCTTTCACCTCCTTGGTTAAGTTTATTCCTAGGCACTTAATTATTTGTGTAATTGTAAATGGAATTATTTTCTCAATTTCTCTTTTTGCTAATTTATTCTTACTGCATAGAAATATAACAGATTTCTGTATATTGTCCTGTGACTTTACTGAATTCATTTATCAGTTCTAGCAGTTTTTTGGTAGAGTCTTTAGGATTTTCTGTATATAATATCATGTCATCTGAAAATAGTGAAAGTTTTACTTTCCCTTCCTAATTTGGATACCTTTATTTCTTTTTGTTGTCTGATTGTTGTGGCTAGGGTTTTCAGAACTATGCTGAATAAAAGTGGTAATAGTGGACATGATCTTGTTCCTGATCTTAGGGGAGAAGCTCTCTGTTTTTTATCATTGAGTATAATATTAGTTGTGGATTTCATATGTGGTCTTTATTATGTTGAGATATGTTCAACACACCTCATTAGAAAGAACTTTCTAAACCTACTTTGTTGAGAGTTTTTATCATGAAGGGATGTTGTACTTTGTCAAATGCTTTTTTTGCATGTATTGGAATAATCATATAGTTTTTATCCTCTCTCTTATTGATGTGATATATGACATTGATTGCTTTGCAAATATTGAACCACCATTGCATCCCAGGAATAAATCCCACTGGATCGTAGTGAATGATTTCTTAACGTATTGTTGGATTTGGCTTAGTAATATTTTGTTGAGGATTTTTGCATTTATGTTCATCAGATATATTGCTCTATAGTTCTCTTCTTTTTCAGTGTTTTTATCTGGTTTTCATATCAGAGTAATGCTGACCTCCTAGAATGAATTTGGAAACTTTTCTCTCTCTTAGATTTGGCTTCCTCTTCTTTATTCTCTTTGGAACTTGTTGGGTTTCCTGAATCTAAGAATTCATTACTCTTATCTGGTCTGGGAAATTCTCAGCATTTCTTATTATTGATTGTGGCCTACACCCATTTTCTTTTTCGTTGTCTTCAAATATGATTTTATATATAGTAAATTTTTACATCATATCTTTGTATCTGTAAATAGACATTTTGTAGTTAAAAATGCTTTCTTTAATGTTTAGCATGCTTTGTTTTTTAGATACTTCCTATTTATTCTCTCTTTAGCTATGTTTTATTGGATTTTACTCATCTGTAGTTTTTAATTTTATTCACTTATATTTTTCACTTTTGAAGTTTTTCAAATTTACTCCTTTTTTGGATGACTTATATTTCCTCCTCATATTTTTGAGTTCCTCTTTTTTTCTTCACCATTTGAAACACAATTCATTTCATATTCTCTATCTCATAGATCCATTATATGAAACTCTGTGTTTGCTATTCATTTTTGCCTGACCCTCAGTCATGAAGTGTTTCCTCATGTGTTTGTAGTTTTGGACTTCATCTGTGGGAATCCTGAGAATTTAGGATAATCTAGAGAGGATTTATTAATGGCTTCTGCCAGATCCCACAAGTGCTACCATCCTGGGAGCATCTTAAATTGATTTCTGCTATTGGAGTTTCCCTTCTAGTGCAAGTCTAGGTCCATAATTTCAAAGTCTAAAAACTCAGAAGACCAAAATTGTTTTTTGTAAATCATTTGGTAGCAAAATTTATACTACCTACCATGAAAGTTTGTATGTTGAGCTACCGAAGTAGTGTTGTATTATGGTATGCTGTCCAGATCAGACTGGGGTGTTACTTAATATCTGGTGTATGTTCCATGTTACTTTTGTAAAATCTGAGCAATCATAAATTCTGAAACACATATGACTCTGAAGGTCTTGAATAGGAGAGTGTGAATCTGTAGTCTAAATTTGAGTCAGAAACTTGGGCAAGAGGATAGCTATGATTACAAAAGCCCTAGAGATTTCTTCTTTTCCTCTTCATTTTCCCAGAACCTAGACGAAGTGGGACAAGCTTTTCTGTTGTCTTCCTTTGCTGGAAAGTGTTCTTTTTTGTTTTTCTTTTTCCTATTGATTTTACAAAGGGAGTAACCTTTTGAGGGTCCCAGCTTTCTGTAAAGGTCTTTCAGCTTGCCACCTTGCTTGGTCTCAAAGACCTTGTTTTCTGTTCCCAGTAAGGCTGTTAAAATCGAAGGCTTCTGGCCACCCACATGAACACCTGGCCTGCAGGAGCCTTCTCCTCAGTATCACTTAACCATGGGTTTTTTTGCATCTTCTTTATGTTTTGGCCTTGAGAATCACCTTTTATTTTCTTGTGAGTTCACCCAACTGAATAGAAGGATTCCAGTAACATTTATCTAAATTATCAGGTGTGGTTTTTTCTGTATGCTAGAATTGAAAGCAGCCTGTTTCCAGTCCACCTTTCTTTCCTCTCCCCATGTCCCCATACACACCACGATTCATTACTGAGAAACTTAGAAATTCATTAGGTTCACTATCCTCTGTATTCCTTCTGGGCCTTTATGCTGTCTGTGTTCTAATATATTTTAAAAATCTCATTTCTAAAACCTAGCTTCAGTCATTTCTTCTCAGGACTTTGATGGCCCCTCTGTGTGTATCCCTGTCCTATCACTTACAGAGCTGAAGTGGCATCCTGTTCAGTGAAATTTTTTTCCTCTAATCTGCAATTTCACTGAGGCTGCCTTGTCCCTAACACCAAACATAGCATTGAAGCAGGTTTTGGTAAACATTTGCTGAATGATTTTTTTTTTTATTACAGATTTCATATTTCCCAAATTTCAGAACTTTTTTGTTCCTATAAACTTTTTCTTTAAAGATTTTACTTTTACTTGCTAACCTTGCAGAAGAGCAAGGAGTTAAACTTGGTCATTTTCTCTCAAGGTTTTGAAAGCAAGAGAAGTGTAATATTAGAGGAAAACAAACACTTAAACATTGCAGGGACGCCTGGGTGCTCAGTTGGTTGAGCGGCTGCCTTTGGCTCAGGTCATGATCCCAGCATCCTGGGATCGAGTCCCACATCGGGCTCCTTGCTCAGCAGGGAGCCTGCTTCTCCCTCTACCTCTGCCTGCCACTCTGTCTGCCTGTGCTTGCTCTCTCTCTCTCCCTCTCCCTCTCTCTCTGAAAATAAATAAATAAAATCTTAAAAAAAAAGAAACATTATATTGCTTAATGTACATAGCTCCACATATCCTGATGGTCTTTCAACACTTAAATCCTTGTGACATGATAAAAATTTCATCTAGGGAAGCACCTGGGTGGCTCAGTTGGTTAAGTGTCCGACTCTTGATCTCACCTCAGGTCTTGCTCTCAGAGTTGGGGGTTTAAGCCCTGCACCGGGCTCCATGTGCATGGAGCCTACTTGAAAAATTTCATTTGGGGAAAATTAGATCTTTGATATGATAAGTTTTTAGGGTTGTGGATTTAAAGCATATGTATATTTCCCTTGGTGCATATCATGAATGATTAGATAGTAGATGATTATTAATATTAGAGAAAATTCTTCATTAACATTTATTATGTATATGTGTATACCCATTTGCCTTAGTTTGTTTTGAGTTGGATACAGTTAGGTAGCACTGTTTTGCAATATCCACTTTATAATTTGCAATTACAAACTTTGTGAATGGTAGGGATAGTTATGGAAAAAAACATTATTTCAAAATATCTATATACTCTTAATTTTCATTAAAATGGATTTATATATATGGTGATGCTATTAGAAACATGATTAGAAACATGAGGGTTTTAGAAAATCTCCGAGGAAGATTAAGCTAAAACTTTGGGTTGTTTTGCCTTTGCAAAGAGAGCAGTAAATGTTCCATATTTAATTTGGCTTTAATGGCCTGTTTGTAGAAATTAGAGATTACTTTCAGTATTGAGGCTTTTAGTAACTTATTTAGCACAGTGCCATTATTTATTCATTTAACAAATATTTGGGTATTTACTGAATGTCAGGAATTGTTCCAGGAGGCAAGGATACCATGGTAAACAAGATACAGCCCTTAGCAACTTAGTAGGGGTGACAGAAGATGAAAGAAATAATTACAAGTGACTCAAAAAGACGTGTTAACAGGGGAAGTGAAGACTCCAGTGGAGGTGCCTTGCAGAAGCGATATTTAAGACCAGCCCTGAAGAATGAGTGGACTACCTAGGTGAGGTGCATACAGGAGCTGCTGAGCACTGTTCTAAGAGGAAGTTCAGAGGGAACAAGACACATTTTAGGAATTTAAAGAAGTGAAAGGTTACTGGAAAACTGAATTTAAGAGGGCCAAGAATGTTAAGCAAGACCTGAGTTGTGAACCGGGACCAGATATGGAGTGCCAGCTAGGCTGGAAAGAATCTTCGTTATTGCAGATGAGGAATCTAAGTCCCAAAGAGGCAAAATGATACCTTCTTTTTGGGTTAATACTGAATAATTCTTGTATGTCTTCCTTGAGCAGGTGCCTTAATGGATCATTGCCTTGGTCACCTAGTTCCGATTGCTGTATTGGTGCCAGGAAATATCTGTGTGAGAAATGCAAACTTATTTAAATGTGTATACATACACAAACTTGGAATTTAATAGTCTGAATTCAAACTCACCATAAATGCAAACCACACCCAGACACTTCTGAGCAGTGGATAGTCAGGAAGCAGTCCCTAATGGCATTCGAGGACGTGTCTTGCCAGTCTGACCTCTTTGTGCCTTTTCCCTTTTCTTGTCTGTTGCTTGGTTCTTGGGTCATGGAGGTAACACCAGAGAAACCTGCCTATGCCATTGGTGACAGTGAAGACCAAAAAGATTATAGACTCATGTAACTTAGTTGAAAGTCTTCTAAAAAGTGTATATTAAATGAACTTTGCAGGCCATTTAGTTTGGTCTTATTATTTGGCAACAAAATTTATAACATTCCTCAACTATCACCACTGAAATAATAGAATTTTATAATCAGGCTTAATTTTAATGCAAAACAGAAAACAAAAGCATCCCTCCCCCAAATCACAATATGTATTAAGTATATCTAGGTATGTCTATGCCATACTTCATTGGGTTTATTAGTGTGTTAATACCCAAGGGGAAAAAAAAACTTGTTATTAAAATTGAGGTTAAGGAAATATCCAGGTGAAAATTTTCTTTCTCCTCTTCTCTCCAAAGTTAGTCATTTCCACATTATCATCCTCTGTAACTCTTTTCCTTTAGTATTAAAAATATTAGAAAATATTGTATTCTTTTTTCTTAAAAGCTGGAATATAATTTTAGAAAGCTTCATATAATCTCACTATCAACTTGATTTGCTTCAGACTGTACATTTTACAGATTAACCCATTGTCTGACTAAACAGTTAGACCATGGCTTAACAAAAATTTTGTTATTTTTGTCATTTTTGTCTCCCTGCCGCAGCAGGGTGGCAGTGTGTTCATTTTTCTGGGCTCTTCTTTAAGCATTTTAACATTGAACATTCTGATTTTTGTCTGCCTTGAATGAGCATGAGTGTACCCTTGGAAGTTTCCATGGAAGGCTGATTTGAGGCTGTGCTAAGGACCAGGCTGACCCACTGTTTATTACCTGCATCTCCTCGTTGCTTTGTGGTTCTGTACTTTTTTCCCCACAAAGGAGCTCATCATAGTTCCAAAGAAGTCACTTAACTTTTAGTTACACCTTATTGCATTTTTATGAAGAACTCTGTGCTGCAATAACATTACTCTCTCAGGGGTCTGTTCTCTATATCTCAGTGGAATACAGTACTTTGACCCTACTTCAGACTGTGCTCATCATTTTGTGTAGTAACGCTGTGAACTCAGAAAGAAGTGCTTCCTCAGTTTAGTTCAGCAGTACTTTTTCAGATGGATAAAGAAGAGTATAAATTGGCCACTCAATTGGTAGGAATATAAATTGGTGCAAATTTTGGGGAGGGAAATTGGCAATATTACTCAAAACTCTTAAATCCCAGCAATTTGATGACTATAAATTTATATCTGATAAAAAATTGGCAAACTACAGAAAAGTATGCATTGAAAGGTGTTTGTTGCAGCAGTATATGTAGGAATACAAAATTGAATACACCTAAATACTTGGTTGAAGGATGGTGGTGTATCCTAACAATATGGTAATGGGCAACCTTGGAAAATGACGTTAAAGTTTATCTGACATGTAAAGCCAATTTATCAAATATGATCTAATTTTCTTTTTTTTAAAGTACTGTGTGTGTATGATCATGATACATATTTTGGTAGGGTATATGCCAAAATGTTATCTGTGGGTTGAAGGATTTTCACTTCCTACTTTATACCCATATTAATCATGACTTTTGATTATGGGTTACAGGACTAAAGATCAAACTAGTTTGGCAAAGACAGGACCATTTTGGCCCTTATAGCCAAGCTGAAGGAAAGGCAGGGTGAACTGGGCCTCTCTGGTGCTTATTTAGGATTCTCCCTCCTGTTTTTCTTGAGCCCATTTCATACAATTGTGGCCAAGCGCATGCTTCATTCTCACAAGCTAACTTTCTCAGTGAGTCTGGAAACATGGTGAACTAAAGCTCCCAGGTTCACATCACCACAGCCTCACCAAGAAAAAGGGATTCTCTTCCTAGATCTAGAGTTTTACAGATGCATAGGGAAGAATTCTGATATGCTTTGCTTGGGTTATGGTTTATCTTTATGAGTCTGTGACATGATACTGTGAATGTGAATCTTAATCAGAACTACCTTGTTGGTAATACCAAGAGCTAGTGACTTGATACAAGTTTTATGTCTTGCCCACATCTCAGTCTGTTGTGGATGGCTCCTTCCATCTAGGGATTCTGTCACCTAGAGTTTCAGAGTCCTCCACTGGATTCTGTGCATTTGTCTGACAGAGAAAAGAGGACAGAATGGAGAGGGGGAGTGGAAGGGCAGTACTGCAGGTGAGGATTTATGTCTAGGCCTAGACATCATTTAGCCTATAATCCATTGGCAAGAACTCAGTGGCCTCATGAGAAGGTGGGAAATGAAGACTAGCTGTGAATCCAGGAGGAGGAAATTGCATATGAGCCCATAACGTTGACTCTACCAAGCCCATGGAAAAAGAAATTGGATTAAAGCTTGTCACTTATATCTTAAAACACTTTTTATATGCCACTTAGATATCTAGGGATTTTGCTGTTATAGTCATGTGATGGTTAATATCTAGTAATAAGCTAGCTGCTGCTAGTTTTTCTTTCAGGGAGAGCAGATGATTCTGGAAATGGATGACTAATAGCCAGCCAGTAGACTCACTGTGTACTTCTCCATCCTTGGCAGACATTGCAGATTGATCCTGGCATAATTTTCTTCAAAGCTCTGATTTGGCCACCTATTGCATCCATAGACAGTGCTTTAGATTTCTGCTTTCAATCATAGTCGGCACTTAGGGTGAAACACATTTGCCATCACTTGTCTAGGCAGTTTATCCATGCTAGATGGTAAGCCAAAGCATTTGCTGGATTTACCTAGAACTCCAAATTGGCTTTCAACCTGGATGTTTCCAAGCCTAGAATTCATCCTGCAATGACTTTGTCTTTAAAAATCTAGTAATTCAGTGATTTGTGTGGATAGGCCATGGGGAGAAGTTCTTCCTTGTTCTGTTTAATAGCCAAAGGGGGGTGTTCCTGGTTTTATGTTTTGCATTAACAGAGAATGTTACAGATAATGTGAGACAGGGAAAGGATATTTGAATTTTTGTGTTTAAGATCTAACTTTCTTTAGGCATCAAGTCTGATATCAATCAGTTGCCTTAAAATATGTTATACAAAGCATATTTGCATTTCAGTACCAAGAAATTTTCTTTGGGTTCTTACTTAGGTACCTACAATGGATATGGTTTCTTTTCTAATGTAAGATGCTTTTTTATTCACTTTTTGATGTGTAGTACATTAACTGCCTTTTCCTGTAAGATTTAAATGGAGAACAATAAAGAGGCTTTCTGTGGTGAAGGAGAGCATTGCATGTTATCGATTGCAGCCATCCTCACAAAGCCTGTGAGTAAATAGTCTTATCCTTACTTTACAGAGAAGGAAAACAAGGCGGAAGAGGTTAGGGAACTCACCGAAAGTCCCCCAGATAATGAAGGGAGAAGTCAGGATTTTATCAGAGTTTGTCACTGTAAGACTTATGGGGGTATTTTCCTTTGTGTCATGTTTTTTGCTTGTTGTCTGTGTCTCTAGCGTCACAAGTAGCAATAATCTGAAAGGAAACCAGTTAAAGCACCATGCGGTTGTTTTTAGGGAGAAATAAAGAGGGTGGGTTATAAAGGCAGTTCATTAGCAAATTGACTAGATAGGGAAAACCCCTGCCAAAGGCCCCCCTCTGGCTAATGGGGAAAAAGATGGGGGGCTGGGTTCAAGTGACTGTTCTTGAGCCTGTCTCGCTCCTCATCGGTTCTGTTTTTTGATGACTTGCTACTGAAGCCTTTACTTATCAGATGTGTTAACTAAGGACTTTGGGAGGTGGTGGAAGGTAGAGCAGAGGAGCACATTTTTGTGATCAGAGGACCTAGTGTAATATGAGGCAGGCTCTGTTGCTTTCTGGCTATGCTCTGGCTACTGTCCAGATGAACTTTGTTTCTTTGGGCCTCAATCTCTTCTAAGGCATCCTGGGGATATGGTAACACTTACTAGATTTCTTAAAAACAGGGATAACAACAATAAACTTTGACCTTAAGTACTGTACAAAATATGAGGCAAAACCCTTTTGGGTCCTGACAGTTACCTTCCTAAGTACCTCTCAGGTCCTGTGTGCAGCAGTAACTATGCAAAAGGAGACCAGCCTCAGCCGCTCTGTGCTGATCTTGCATTACTTGAGAGATAATAGTTTATTCCTAGAAGATATGAAAAGGGAATGAGGCACTTAAACTCTCACTATCTGGTTTCATGATCTTGTTTTGTTCTGTCAACAAATGTTAGTACTAATTATAAAAGTGTTAGTGTAACTTATGTTTGATTAAAATAATCTCCTGAAATATATTGCGACTCCATGGTATAGGTTGAGATTTAGCATTTTTTAGATATTAAGCTTTTCAAATACAGTCTTTTCGTTAAAGAGGATTCTTGCTTCTTAAGGAAAAATAATGGGAGCTGTCCATGGAAATGTTCAAGAGGGAGGAAGTGATAAAACTAAAATATATTGAGTGACTTCATTGTTGGGCCTACATTCATCACGGTTTGCATTCTCAGGTTGTAGTTGAGGACATGAATAGAAATGGGGAGACACTAGATAGACTGCTCTGCATTAAGCATTAATGAATTGTCCTTGAGGAGAGTTTTTGGATTTAAAGATTTAGTTATTTATATTAGAGCATGTGTGTGCATGAGCGTGAATGAGGGAGGGGCAAAGGGAAAGGGTGAGAGAGAATCCTGAGCAGACTCCTAGCTGAGCGCAGAGCCTGACCTGGGGCTCCATCACACAACCCCGAGACCATAACCTGAGTCAGATGTTCAACTGAGCCACCCAGGTGCCCTGAGAAAAGGGTTTTTTCTTAATATTTAGAAAAAAATTTTGAGTTGTAGTAAAATTGATTTAAAAGTAAGATCAGTTTTCATGGTGAATCTCAGTTTATATTGTATATACTAATAGTGAAATATATTTGAAGGACTTAGACATTTTTCAATACTAAAAGGAAGGTGAATGATGTTTAGTACTGTGTAGCAAAATATAATGTTTAGGATATTATGTCTGTTGTTTGAACTGAAGACCTTTTGAAAAACTGCTAGCTGAATAATTGAATCATCTAAAATTTTGTTTGTAAGAATTTCATCCTTCTAGCTAACAGTAGGTAAGCTGTATGGTTGTGGTTGAGAATTTATAACAATTAATAAGCAAATTGATCAGACAAAACTTTAGAGATGTAATAGTTCTTAGAATTTGTCAAAATCTTAAATAGGTTATAAATATGAGCTATTATATTTTTTAACATTTTTGTGTGTTTTTTGTTTAATTTATTAAACTGCTAAACTTGGCCAGCTGCTATGAAAAGTGTGAAAAGGGCGAACATTTGCCTTGACTCAAGAGTACCATTTTTATTTACTTGAGAGAGAGTGAGCAAGAGAGCAGGAGTAGGTGATTGGGGGAGGAAGGTAGAGGGAGAAGCAGACTCTCTGCTGAGTAAGGAGCCCAATGTGGGACTCAGTCCCAGGACCCTGGGATTCATGACCTCAGCCCAAGGCAGACACCTGAGCCACCCAGGTGCCCCATCCTCTCTTGATCTTAAACATAGAATAAAGGGAGACCCATCATATGAAATTAGGTTAATATTTACTATATTTAAAAAATATTTATCCCAGGGGCGCCTGGGTGGCTCAGTGGGTTAGGGCCTCTGCCTTCGGCTCAGGTCATGATCCCAGGGTCTTGGGATCGAGCCCCGCATCGGGCTCTCTGCTCCGTGGACAGCCTGTTTCCTCCTCTCTCTCTGCCTACTTGTGATCTCTGTCAAATAAATAAATAAAATCTTTAAAAAAAAAAAAAAAATATTTATCCCAAAGTTATTTGGAAGTTTCCCCTTTTTTGTGCTTCTTTTGTGTTTATTTTTTCTAGTAATCTTTTTTTTTTTTTTGCTGTTTTTTTATGTGAGCAGAATGTAGTAAGGTTCATTTATCATTGCTGTAAATGTTTATTGAAGACTATACTATAATCTGCTAGGGTTGGTTTTCTTGCTTTTATAGCTTTATAATTTGGTAGGAGAGTCAAAATGGAATTTTTAATTTCTAGGATTTAAGTGGATGATTATTTGAAAGCTGTGCCATGTAGTCTCATAGGCTTGTTTTAAAGACCACAGTATATTCAGATATGAAGAGCTGGCTGAAGTTCAGTTATGTGATGGCTGCTTTGTCATCAAGCTGTTTTGCCCTGCTACCAGCTTCTCTTTCTTTGGATGGTCTTAAAGGTCTTCATTGCTAATGTTGCAGACAGAATGAGAGAGGATGTTCCGAGCCCCACCCTGAGCCAAGAAGGGTGACAGACTTAAAGTTGAAAGGTCTCGAACAGGTACCTTTGAGCAACACTTAATTCCCTCAGGGGCTCAGTAAGCAGAGGGTGCACATTAGTGAGATTCTGTGGAAAACAGGAATAAGACAAGCAGCCTCTACTGAGAGCCTCATAGGATAGATATATAAACAAAGCAGTAATGATTCATCATTATGAGTGATACAGTGAAGGTATAGTGTATATTGGAAGAGCACAGAGCAGGGAGTGGCCCATTTTGCCTGAAAGTTGTCAGGAAAGGGTTTTCTGAAGTTGTGATATTTGGCTGGATATTAGGGGATGAGTAGAAGTTTCCCAGACAGAGAAGCAAGACTGGGCAGGACATATTTAGTGTGCAGTGAAAAGAAAAGTAGGATGGAGCAATATAGTACAGAAATGAGAAGCCAGCCCTAAGTTTTATTTTATATAGTAGTGAGAAGCCAGCAGAGTTTTTTCTTTTTAAGATTTTATTTATTTATTTGACAGAGATCACAAGCAGGCAGAGGGGAAGGCAGAGAGAGGGGGAAGCTGAGCAGAGAGCCCGATGCGGGGCTTGATCCCAGGACCCTGAGACCATGACCTGAGTCGAAGGCAGAGGCTTTAACCCACTGAGCCACCCAGGCGCCCCAAGCCAGCAGATTTTAAGGAGAAGTGAACCATCATCAGATTTATCTTTTAGGAATATACATGTGGTTATGTAGAAGATAGCCTCCTTAGGGAGAATCAAGGTCAGATAAAAGTATGGAGAGAGTCAAGTGATAATGAAATCCTGCCCAAGGACATTACCAATGGAATAATTCGGAGAGGCTGAGGCGGGTTGCATGGGTGGCTCAGTCCATTAAATGTCTACCTTTGGCTCAGGTCACCATCCCAGGGTCCTGGGATCAAGCTCCACATTGGGCTCACTGCTCAGTGAGGAGCCTCGCCCTCTGCTTGTGCTCTCTCTCTTCCTCTATCTGTCAAATAAATGAAATCTTTTTTTTTTTTTTAAATGGAAAGGCTAGATGGGAAAATAATTCTGCTACAGAAACTATGATGTGGTGTATGTGTACAATGCAGTATTACTCAGCCATCAGAAAGGATGAGTATTTACCATCTGCATTGCCATGGATGGCACCAGAGGGTATTATGCGGAGTGAAATAAATTAATCAAGAGAACAACAATCATCATATGATTTCACTCATATGTGGAATATAGGAAACAGAACAGAAGGTCATAGGGGAAGGGAGGGAAAACTAAATGGGAAGTCATAAAAGAAGCATAAAAACCATGAGAGATTCTTAACTATAGGAAAGAAATTAAGGGTTGCTGGAGGGGAGGTGGGTAGGGGGATGGGTAATTGGGTGATGGGCATGAAGGAGGGCACATGATTTGATGGGCACTGGGTGTTATATGCAACTGATAAATTGTTGAATACTAAATCTGAGACTAATGTACTATATGTGGGCTAATTGAATTTAAATTAAAAAAAAAAAAACCCTTACAAAACGAGAACAAAAAAGAAGCTATGGGCTTGTATCTGAAGGGAAAGGAGAGCTAGAAGACTGGGATAACCTAACGTCTTTAGCTGGGCAAACTATGGAGGCAAAATGTATGAGTTTGAAAATACTTTCAGACTCTTACACTCAGCACATCCAAGGCTGGACTCTTCATCTTGCCCCCAGACCTCATGTCAGTTATCTGAATCGCAGTTGACAGCAATGTCATCCATCCAGTCGTTTGTCATTAAAGTCATTCTTGACTCTTCTTTCTCTCCTACCCCATATTCATTTAGTCAAGAAAATCTGTTGGCTCTGCCTGACTGAAAAACATATATAGATCCCACCACTTGTCACCACCTCCACTGCCACCATCCAATCCTAGCCACCATTTTCTCTTACCAGAATTACTGCCACAAGGGCCTAAATCTGCTTCCGTCCTTCCCGCACCCCCAACAGTGTGTTCTCATCATGGCAGCTAGGGTGATCCTTTTTAATATAACTCTAGTCATGGCACTGCTTTGCTCAAAACCTCCCATTTCACTCGCCTCCAAAACTAAAAGCCATTTTAATGGACTTCAAGGCCCTGTAGGATCTGGCCTTTGCCCCCTCCACCTCACACTGGGCTCCAGACACATTGGTGGCTCCTTAATGTTTCTGAGCAAGTCAGGGAGGCCTCTGTCTTAGCACCGTCTCTTCCCTCTGCCTCAAATGCCTTTTCCTCAAGTATCTTCATGGATAAGCATGATGGTCTCTGCCTGACATGAACTAACAAAATGGTAGGAGAAAAAGAAACATATGTAGAAACAATGTTATTAGCCATATTATTGATTATATTTAAGTTCTTGGTATATTTACGTTTTTGGTGATACAGGTATGATTCGGAAGTTTTCACCACAGTTACACTGTAGCAGAATTTCAGGTGAACTTCCTAACAAACATGACCCATTTGGGATATTATTATTTCCTGAAGGGCATGGAATAATTTGATGTTTTTTCCTTAAAATGGTGTCTTCCCTTGTCACTATTTAGGTAAAAATGGCTAAATCTGTGCAATAAACATGTTCAGTTGAAGAGACCGATAATTTACCACAGACCCCCCCTCCCAAGAACACTTCATTCTACTTATATTATGAGAGCTCATCAAACCTCACTATGAACTCAGCAAACTGAAGAGTTAACAGCTAGCTTAAATGAAGCACAGAACTCCTGGCTAACTACAACTAAATTAATCATTTTAAATTCATTCTTCAGTATCAAAACTTGATAAATTTGACCTTTATCGACGACTTAAGTGTTTATATAAGAATTATTATCCAAGAAAGCCAAAACCTAGTAAACATATCTTATTAAAGCAAGACACCAGAAGTGTCTAAACGGACTTTTATGCCTATCAACAAAAGAAAAGGCATTATTATTAATTAGCCAAATGTGCAGTTGTGGACATGCTGGTAAGAGTGCCTCAAGTTGTTTTTAATCTCTGTGGAAACTGGCTTTCATTTCATCCTTACTCAGTTCTACACCCATGTGCAAAAGCACTAAAGAAAAGTTTGATTAAGCTCTACTAATTGAAATTAGAGTTGGTAAATTTAGTGTGGGCCATTGACTCATTCCATTAATCCAAATGGTTGTAGTCATTATCCTGAAGGATGTTTAGACTAATATATTACACCCAAGATTCAACCAGGCTACCTAAAGACAATAGAAAAGTAAACTGTGAAAGTGATTTTATCCTCACTTAAGGGACTGGACTCTAAATTTAAGTAATTTATTGGGCTCTAAATTTAAGTAATTTATTTGCTAAATTAGTCACTAAAGACCCTCTAGCCACAGTTCAAGCACAGAGCTTCATCAGCTCTTTGAACAAAAGAGACTCTTGATTAACAAAAATAGTGGTCAACTAAGTAGTCAGCTTATACCTGAGAGACTTCATTTGATTTTTGAAGAATTTACCTAGGCCTAATGTAGGAAGAACCTAAGTAAAAGACATAAGAAAAAAAAAATTGGTGCTGACTCTAGGATATGAAGGAAGGCTAGAATGAGGCAGTTGAAATCAAGGCAGAGTGCATTCCAGGTTCACAACAAATATTTAATGAATATGTCTACTCTCCATCAAGTACTTTTCTAAATGCTTAGGGTTATGTCTGAACCAAGCAGATGAAAATGCTTTCCTCATAGAGTTTATATTTGAGGTGAGAGGTAAGATAGTCGATAAGCAATACACATAATAAATAAGTAAATTGAGTAAGATGTTAAAGACAAAAAATTCTATAGAAAAAAAGAGATGAAAGCACAGATGTAGGGAGGGGTGCCTGGGTGGCTCAGTCAGTTAAGCATGTGATGCTTCATTTCAGCTCAGGTCATATTCTCGGGTGGTGAGATGGAGACCCATGGTGGACTCTGTGCTCAGTGGGGAGCCTGCTTGAAGATTCTCTCCCTTTGCCCCTCACCCCACTCGCACACACACACTCTTTCTCTAAAATAAATAAATCTTTGAAAAAAATAAGAAATCACAATCTTAAGAATTCATTAGGTAGGGCCCTGAGTAGGACTGGATTTTATGTGTAGGTGATAGACCATTGAAGTTGTTTAGAAAAAAAGAATGGTGAGCTCAATGAGATGTTTTGGAAACATTGGTCTTGTTGAATGCAGAGAGGACTGGAGGGATTTTAATCCATTTGGTAAGACTATCTGAGAGGACCAGAGCAGGTCTAAAGGGCTGGTAGACGGTGTGTACAGGGACACTGGAAAGAATGGATAGGGTAAAAAACACGAAGTTTATAATACTTAGTGTGGTGATAAGGAAAAGGAAAGAGTTCAAGAGGACAGGTTCTATGTCTAGTTTTGCCCCACAAAATGGTTAAATAAGAAATTAAGGAGTGTTCAGTAGTCTTTAACCCGCTAAAAGAGGGATGATACCTGTTTGTGTTGGACCTCACTTTAATTCTTTTTCATAACATTGAGATGGATGTTTTTGGACAAGGAAAATCAAAGTGTTCATGATTTTCTTGATTCTCTCTGTTCGTCTTTGCCAAGCAACACATTAAGCATTGCTCCTACTGCTTATAGCCTCTGCCAGAAATAAGATCTCTTCCAGCATGGAATGAGCTGGTACAATTCTCTGTATTTGGGGATGGTATGGAGGGGGTTCCTCCCCACCAACAGTCATGCTCTGAGGGCATGACCAGGCAACTGTGTCCATGTGTCTTCTGATCCTTATTATAGCTTTCTTGAAAGCATAAATTTTGGTCATGTGGCATCCAATCATAATTTTGCCTTGTTTACACAGCAAGGAACAAGTTTTGCTCCTTTTTGTAACAGGAACTTAGAGCAGCAAAGAGGTATGATCTTTAAAAGGAATTATAGCAAGGTCTATGCAGATATTACACATTCGCCTCCCTTTTTTTTTTCCTTTTTTTTTTTTTTTTTTTTGGCCACATGTTGGTTGTCTTCTGGAAAAAAGGCACAGATACTGCTGTAACTCATTTTAAGAATAATTGTCATGGGTTTTTCCCTCCATCTGTTCCTTTGAGAAAGAGGAGTCATTACATGGTGACTCAAGGGTTTCTTGTAACTGTTTTTAACATCAATGTGATATTAGTTTCTGATTTTTTTTCTTTTTAAATAATGGATAGAACTCCAAGAATTTGAGTTTCTAACACAGGTTTTGGGGATAAGGAGAAAAGAAGCCTTTATTATGGTTCTCTCAAAAAAGTTTTACTTTATATCCACTATAATTTAGGTGATGTCCTCCAGAGCTCATGTTCTAGTAAATCGCACAGATTTGTGAATAAACCTGCATGATATCATAAGATGAGCTCTAAAGGTGTGTAAAGAGACCATGGAAAGGATTGTTTGGCGTAGCCCAAGGAAGCTCCCAATGAAAGTATTGTGTGAACATCCAGCATGAACGAGAGCCTTAGAGTAGACAGGAAGAAGAGAATACCAGGCTTGAACAACAGCATATGCAAATACAGACAGGTATAAAAGAGCAGAGGGGGCTCCCATTTTTGGAGTCTGTGTGTGAAGAAGTAGCAGGTTATGATGGAGGCTGGGCAGTAAGAGCCTGTAGCAGCCTTTCTCAAACAGGGCTCCTCGTCTGAACTACAGAACATAGAACATGATTCAGGTAACTATTTCCTCAGCTCTTCCAGTGATGGTACATAACTAATACCATCCCAGATGCATGAAAGAGAAGTCAATTTGTCACGTTACGGTGGCTGCTTTAGGATATTGAAGAACCTAGTTGAGAAGGACTTGCCCATATGAAGCTATTTGTTTCATTAGTAGAATGACATGCTCACATTTGCATTTAGGAATATACTTTTGAGAGACAATTAAAAATAAAAAATGGTTAGGGAACAAGTTATGAGATAAGTAGGATAGTATTCAAAGGAGAAGATACTAATATGATTAAGGCAGAGCAGAGAAAGTTTCAGAGACAGGTACAAGGCAGGATCTGTATGAGTTGGTAATTGATTATGGAGGACAAGACAGAAGAAGGGAAAGTGCTGAGCTAGAAAGCTGAGGTGCCTTTGCTGATGGTGGTACTGTTTTATGGGCTAGGCAAAATAGGTTTGAGAAGGTAATGATTTCCATTTTTGTGTTGCTGGTCTTTTAGATTATCCAGGTCTAGTGGAGGTAGAGGCATCGAAAAGATTGCTTAGGGGCGCCTGGGTGGCTCAGTGGGTTGGGCCTCTGCCTTTGGCTTGGGTCATGGTCTCAGGGTCCTGGGATTGAGCCCCGCATCGGGCTCTCTGCTCTGCGGGGAGCCTCCTTCCCCCCCCACCCCGCCTCTCTGCCTACTTGTGATCTCTCTCTCTCTGTCAAATAAATGAATAAAATCTTAAAAAAAAAAAAGATTGCTTAAAAAGAGAGTCTTGACTGAGAAAGGAGAAGGACTGAGAAAGTGGTCTTGGGGACATCCATTATTTAAGGGATTGGAGGAAGAAAAAGAGCCTTGGTGGAGACTGAGAAGAAAAGGCGGAGATAAGGAAAGGGCCAAAAAAGGGTGGTTCTCCCATATCCCAGACATACAACTTTAAAAATGAGGCCAGTATTGTCCAGTGGGACATGAAATGCATTAGGGTGGGAACTAGAGAGTATCCATTGATTTTGGCAGTTTAGTGATCACTGCTGACCCTGGAGCAGATTCAGTGAGGATTACAGTCATTTCCTAGAGGCTCATAGGAACTGACAAGTTGCAGTGGACTCTAGAGGCATGAGTGAAGAAACAGAGAAGTTGTGAGTTTAGGGAGTCTAGAGTATAACTGGGAGTCAAAAGAGGGATTTCATGTTTCTTTGTTCTCAGAAATGGACTATATTAAGCACATGTTTAAAAGATACAGAGGAGGGGGCACGTGGGTGGCTCAATCGGTTAAACATCCACCTTCAGCTCAGATCATGATCCCAAGGTCCCAGGATCAAGCCCAGAATGAGCTGTGGCTAGAAAGGCGGGGAGGGCTCATCTTTCTTCAGAGTTGAGAGACAATGGGGGACTGTCTTGTCACCAAATGGAAGGAAGGTATAGAGGGTGTCAGGGTTCCAGGGAGCTACTTCTCTGACTCAATAATATGAGCTTTGTGACCCATAGAGCTTCACATTTAAAATCCATATCTTGAGGATTTTTGAGTCCAGAATTCCTGCCACCACTCCCTATTTCAGAACATTTTGGGGGAGTGGTAGACCATGGTTAGTTATCTTTGGGACCAGTTACTGGTTTCAGAGTTGATTGTTGATTGATAGAGAACCTTTAATCTACTTCACAACCCTCGCTGTCATCTGTGATAGACAATTGCTGCTCAAAGTGTATGCCCTTCAGTTATTTGTTTTCTCTAATATTTTTTTTTACCTCCAACAAGTGCAATTCTTTTTTCTTTCTTCTTCTGTTTTTCCCTTGATGCCGTATATGTGTGTGTGTGTGTGTGTGTGAGAGAGAGAGAGAGAGAGAGAGAGAGTTGGCTAGTAATCTTTGTCATATTGCCAACTATAGATGAGTCTTCTGTCTTTTGTATATCCAAAGACTCATCATTTGTCTTTATTTTAGGGATCTACACAAATGGGAGAAAAGAGCTTTAGAGGAACGTGGGAAAATAGGCCTGTCCTTGGACTGCAGGGTCAAAACAGTTCTGAGGCTGTGTGCATCTTGTTCCACATGGCCTGGAGAGGTGACAGCCTCAACAGAAGCAATGCCTGCTCTTGGGGAAAATGAAAATGAAGTCAGTAGTACCGGGGACTTTAAGAGAATATTTCAATAGGATTTTATGGGAACCTACCATTGCTACAGAAAGAAATTACTAGGTTGAATTATATGAAATTGCTGACGTTGTTAAGCCTTTTTTTTTTTTTTAACTGAGACAACAATGGTTATTTTGGATAGTTCAACTGAATGTGGTTTTTTTTAAAGATTTTATTTATTTATTTGACAGAAATCACAAGTAGGCAGAGGCAGGCGGCGGGGAGGGGGGATCAGGCTCCCTGCTGAGCAGAGAGCCCAATGCAGGACTCCATCCCAGGTCTCTGAGATAATGACCTGAGCCCAAGGCAGAGGCTTAATCCACAGGGCCACCTGTGTGCCCCGCAACTGAATGTGTTCTTGATTCTAAATATACTTGTAAACTTTTAGATCATGACCCTTCAAAAGCTGGGCATGCCTGTCCTTAATTAAGTGTGAGTCTCTTTTTTGTAAATATTATTTGGTTATGACAATAAATGCTAACAGTAAATGCTGTATATTTTATTCATGTAGATTGTTACTCATACAGCACGGTCCTCTGCCCACAACCAAAACTGGAAAAAATATTGATTACAAGCTGGGACAGTTTCCTGGGGGCCCTACTATAGCCTGACTTGATCTCCTGAGACCTCCAAACTCTTATTCTAGACAACAGTCCTCAACAGGGGGCAATTTTGTCCCAAAGGGGAAAATCAGCACTATCTGGGGATGGTTTTGACGGTCTTGACTGGGGGAGGGAAGGTGCTACTGCCATTTCATGGGTAGAGGACAGGGGAACTAATGACCATCCTGCAATGCACAGGAGAGCACCCTCCCCACTCCCCCTCCAACCAAGAACTATCTAGCCCAAAAATGTCAGTGGTACCAAAGCTAAGAAACTTCTAGACTGAGCACCAGGGAACTTAAGAAAACACTTGCAAAGTTATATATCATACTTCTTAGTGGTGAGCATAAAACGTTTGTAAGGACATGGGCACAACTGAGAAGAATTAAATTTGGGGAGAATGGAGTGAAACTGATGGCCAACATATCCTACATTTGGGAAGCTTTTTGTCTGCAAAACATACTTCGAGCATTTAGACATGGAGAGTTTTAAAGAGTTCGACTACGAAAGAGTAAATTTTCGGTGGGAAATAACAGGGCCAGATTTTTTATCCAATATGAATGAAGGGAAATTAAAATGAGGTCAGAAGTTACAGAATAGGGTAAGAAGAAGTAGCCACAACAGAAGGTTTGAGAAGTTAAAACCTAACTTGCTCCTTTTAAATTGTATAGTGATGTGTCTTTTACTGTGGACTAATTGCATAAAGTTCTAGACGCAGATTGTGGTGCAGGTATGAACGGCAGGAAGAGTTGTGGTGTGATAAACTCTTTAGTCCTAAATTTTTAGACTTTACTGATACACACAAGAGAGGTTTAGCTTTTTCTGTGACATAAATTAACTGTGTGACCCAGAAGATTTTATAAATATATTTAACTTGACTTGCTCTTAGCTCTGAGTGCCAAAGAGATGTTAAGGTATCTTTAAAAAGAGCTATTAAAAATGAATAATGATGAAGCATTGTGTAATAGGAAATGTGGTTATATTTTGATTTAGCTTATCTAAAGAAATGGACATGAGCGGGACGCCTGGGTGGCTCAGTTGGTTAATAAGCAGCTGCCTTCGGCTCAGGTCATGATCCCAGCATCCTGGGATTGAGTCCCACATCGGGCTCCTTGCTCAGCGGGGAGCCTGCTTCTCTCCCTCTGCCTCCACTTGCTCTCTCTCTCTCTCTCTCTCTCTCTTTGACAAATAAATAAAATCTTTAAAAAAAAAAGAAATAGACATGAGCAGTATATCACATTTTGATGCCAGTTATGAAATTGAAGCTTTGTAAATCTTAGATACTACCTTCCTCTAGAACAATGTTCTGATCAGCATTTAAGTTCCCTACATGTCTCACCAGAGCCTGTAGTAATCATGTACCTGGAGAATAGTGATGCTTAGGACTAACCACCAAAGAAACTGCTGTTGCAATATTTTTAGAGTTAAAGATAGTGAATTCCATTATGGGTCATCAAAAAGATATTTCCCTCCCAACCCCCCTCATCTGTTACGGAACCAGGGACTTAATTTTTTCTTTCTGGCCATCGAATGGAAGAGAGTGTGGTCTCAGTTAGCCTGGTGGGGGTCCTCTGCTACTTAGGGCTGGGAGCAAAAAAAGAGATAGTGAGAAGACCCTGTGTTTTAGGAGTCAACTTACTGATTTACCTTGCTGCTGCTGTCACTTGTTACATCTGAATTTCTTTTTTTTTTAAGATTTTATTTATTTATTTGACAGAGATCACAAGTAGGCAGAGAAGCAGGCAGAGAGAGAGGAGGGAGCAGGCTCCCTGCTGAGCAGAGAGCCCAATTTGGGGCTCGATCTCAGGACCCCACTGAGCCACCCAGGCGCCCCTATATCTAAATTTCTTTTGTTTTTAATATTTGTTTATTTATTTGACAGAGATCACAATTAGGCAGAGAGGCAGAGGCAGAGAGAGAGGAAGAAGCAGACTCCTTGCTGAGTGGAGAGCCCGATGCGGGGCTCGATCCCAGGACCCTGGGATTATGACCCGAGCTGAAAGCAGAGGCTTTAACCCACTGAGCCACCTAGGCGCCCCTATATCTGAATTTCTGATGATTACTTTTCCCCCTACATCTGCTCATCAGTAAATGTAGTCTCAGCAACTCCTGTTCAGTGCCTCTCAAGCAAACAGAGAAACTTTTCTCAGTTTTTCCTCTTCTTTTTTCCCCTCCGGAATTAAGCATCTGTGTGGAGGGGAGGCTTACATTTTCTTTTCATTTCACTTTAATATTATTTTTCTTCCTTTTACTGCAGTAAAGTTTTATACTTATATAATAAAAATGTATTAAGAACTAGAGTTGTATTCCTTGGTATTTCAGAAAGAAAACAGAATTAGGTGGTTTTTTGGATGTTTTCTTCTAGGAAATTCCATAAAGTGTTCTGAAAAATAAAAGTAAGACGTTGGGTAAGGTCAGAGACATAGGATAATGTTGGGAAGTGTTGCGAAGGAATCCTGCCTAGGGGAGGAGCAGGAATGGAAGGTAGATAAAATCTGGCCCTGTACTAGCCATGTAGTGAAAGATGGATATGAATTTGGGAGACGTTCTGGAGTTCAGGCTGTAGCTACAGCAAAGGGGAAAAGTCTTGAGTGTCTGCAGCAGGAGTTGCCATTTTGGGATACTATTTATTTTTAGGAAACATAAGCTACACATATGTTGGTGGGGAGCTTGATTGGAACAGAAAACCGATGCCGCCTTTCTGCTGTTTGGGTCCCCACTATGAAATACTGCTTTTCTTAATGGCCCCAGAACACTCAAAAAGGAGGCGTTGCATATTAAGACTTAACTAGGATGAAGTGGCTCATCCTTTCTGAGGACTGAATACGAAGTGATGGGCCGTGTTCAGAGCGTGAAGAACTTAGGTTAGATATTCAAAAAGACATGCAGGGTTGATAGTGCTGGGATATGGTAAATTTACAAACACGGCAAACTCTTCTCGAGAGACCCTCGAATACTGTTTTTTGCGATGATTTAATTGTAAACCCCTTGTGCTTATTTTTAGACCTAGGCTCTGTGAAAAAACAAAAACAAAACTTAAGGTCATGAAGTAAATGGGACATGAGTGAATTTACCTGACACCTCTGAAGACTAGACACAGGTCATTGATCGTCGTCGTGTGGCAGAAGGAAATGAGAAACCCACACAACACGTATCTTCTAAAATCTCCTTGGCAACGAAGTCAGTAAAGGCCATCCTTCCAGCAGTTACTGCCAGCTTAGAGAACTGGCTTGAGATTCTTTGTGGATTGCCCAGAACACCAAGATCTTCTGTTTCAGTGGCCTCCTACAAATGTCATCTTCTACCTCTACAGTGCTACCTACTTTTTACATGTCCTTTTAAAGTTCTATTCATATAAATTGTCATCTGATCCTTAAAGCATAGAGTTCTTTTGAGAACCACATGGTAATCTATAAGAAAACATTCAGAAGAGAAGAAGATATAAAAGCAACGTAGTTGGGTGCCTGGGTGGCTAAGTTGGTTGAGCGACTGCCTTCAGCTCAGGTCATGATCCCAGAGTCCTGGGATGGAGTCCCGCATCAGGCTCCCTGCTCCATAGGGAGTCTGATTCTCCCTCTGACCTTCTTCCCTCTCATGCTCTCTCACTGTCTCTCTCTCAAATAAATAAATAAATAAATAACATCTTTGAAAAAAAAGGCAATGTAGTATTATGGCTAGTGGACGTAGGTGATTATTTCTCCCTCATGGATGAAGACTCTAAAGAAATCCAGTGACTTGCTTAAAGGTTACCTTGTTAATGTCAGAGCAGGCTGTGGATGGACCCTAAAAGACAAAAATATAAACTTCCAATTTGTGTCCTAATGATTTTTTTAAGATTTTATTTTATTATTATTATTATTATTATTATTATTATTATTATTATTTTAGATAGAACATGAGGGGTTGGGGCAGGGGGGAGGCAGAAGCAGAATCCCCACTGAGCAGGGAGCCTGATGCAGGACTCGATCCCAGGACCTGGGATCATAACCTGAGCTGACGGCAAACGCTTAATGGACTGAGCCACCCAGCCACCCCGTCCTAATGATTTTCTGCCACCAGAATCTTAACCAGAGTTACCTGAGGATGCAGCATTTGGCATATAACTGCTTACCTATTTTCCAGACCCTAGTCTCACACAATATGTGGTACATGGCCCTGGGCTCAGATTCTCAGATTCACACAGGCAGGTGGTTGGGCACTTAAGCTGGCTCCTTGATGCTTTGTGACTCATGATGTTACACTGAAGAAGGGCATGGTCAGCATCTGCTCTACTCCAATGGGTCAGAAGAATCATAATAATTTATAATACGCACTTCAAAAAGTTGCTGATGCCTGCTCCTCAAACTGACCCATGTTTAGAATACTTTTGGATATAGTTTTCCATGATGCCTAAATGATTGACATAATTCTGAGGACACAGACAACAGGCCTACCTCTGGTTGTAGGTCAAACATTACATAAGGCATGGCATTCCCTGTGGTTGGGAGTGAAGTCAAAGCAGAGAAGGACGGAGTAGGGGAAAGTGGGTAGAAAGAGAAGCAACATATATACAAGCACATGCCTCCCCTACACTGCTTCTCTTTCCCTCCTTGCTGTGTTTATGTCTCTTTTTATTTATTTATTTATTTATTTATTTACTTTCAGTGTAACAGAATTCATTGTTTATGCACCACACCCAGTGCTCCATGCAATGCGTGCCCTCCATAATACCCACCACTTGGCTCCCCCGACCTCCCATCCCCCGCCCCTTCAAGACCCTCAGATTGTTTTTCAGAGTCCATAGTCTCTCATGGTTCATCTTTCCTTCCAATTTCCCTCAACTCCCTTCTCTTCTCCATCTCCCCATGTCCTCCATGTTATTTGTTATGTTGCACAAATAAGTGAAACTATATGATAATTGACTCTCTCTGCTTGACTTATTTCACTCAGTATAATCTTTCTTTAAATGTTATTTCCTTCAGGAAGCCTTTTCTTGTCACTCTATCTGAAACAGTAACCACTATTGTTCTCTATCCCCTTATTTTATTTTCCATCACATTACTTTTCTCTGCTGGGCACATGATAAGCATTCAGTGAGTATTTGTTAATGAGTGAGTTCAATGAATTAACAAAGTATGCCAATTCCTTTCTGATATAAGTAGCCAAACAGTGAATCTAATTATAGTTGTGTATATGTGTATCCATCCCTGTTAGTGAGCATTATGATATGTGTATAGTAGAGTATGTATATCTCTATGTAAATTTAGATACTGTTTATATAATAATGGATTTATATCATTATGTTATTATATATATTAATATATGTGTTTATATATATATATGAAAATACATATTTATGGAGCTTTGATATCCATCTTTTATGTCTCAGGCTCTGTGCTAGATATTTTGCTTGCCCTACCCACTTTAATAAAACAGCTGTCAGATAGGTGCCATTATTAGCTCCATCACAGTAATGCATAAATGAAAGTTAAGAGAAGCAGCTTTGCTCAGGGTTACACAGTTATTAAATAACAGATGGCAATTGAACTGGATGGGTCTGGTCTGGCTCCAAAACCTTAACTGAATGACTTAACTATGCGGTATACTGCATCTCCTTATTTCAAATCTGCCAACATCCTATAGGAGAACAAATAGCGTAAGAAGATTTTTGTTGTACACTTTTCTACAAAGGACCACAAGAAAGTTAACAAAGTATACATAGTTTTCTTTGAGATTAAAAAAAATAGTTTAGAAATAGTTTACCTAGTGTAGAATCTAGGTTACATTAAAGTTCACATTGTAATAATATAAAAATACAAATAAAGTTTTATGTAGCTATATTGACTAAATTAAGTGAAAAACATTTAAAAGCTCACATTTTGTACCTTTTATTTAAAGGAGAACTTACTTGAAAAAGGATACTGTTGTTAAGTTCTGCAAATACTGTTCATCATATAGGGCACATTTCCAAGCTGCTCCCTCGCTGGTTTCTGTAAAGCCACAGGTGTTTGTTCTTTTATTTCCTGCCCCATTCAGCCTTGTTGTCTACACTTAACAGTTGAGGGTCATCAACTCTCCTGCTGCTGTCCCACCTTTGCTGTCATTTATGCAGCTCTCAGCACTTCCCCTCTAGGGATTGCTCCCACCTCAACCTTCATGAGGTCATTTCATTCCACATGCCCAGCCCAGCCTACTGGACTGGCTACGGTTCTCCCAGCACCTCTCCCCAGCCTTTGGGGTTTCCAGCTACCTCCTTCATATTTTTGTTCTGATTATTTTCCAGTCTTCCCCATGTCACTTCAGAAGTTCTATATGCAAAATTTGTATTTTATTTAATTATTTCATTTTATTAGTTCTTCTCTCTGCATAGGATAAGGATATTCTCTTTCTCTTTCCCAAAATGTGATCCTTTCATCTATGCTCTGTATCCTAGTTCCTATAACCAATTCACTTGAAACAGAGCTTCTACACAAAGGACCCCTTATCTCAAGGGAAGGCACTGCTGGAGTTGGTTTAACTCTGTAGAAGGGCAGAAACAATGTGATACTCCAGTAATACTGGAGCTGGAAGACACTGTAGAAGTCATGGGCCTGGCTCCTTTTTGTGGTGTTTTATTGCAGTTTGTATCCCTTAGGATTCTTCTGACTGCAAGTGGAATGCCCCAAGTCTGGAACTAATGAGCCAATTTACTATCTTCCTTAACAAGAAGTCTGGAGGTAGGGCAGTTCCAGGGTTCAGTTAGCAGCTCAGCAGCACCAAAGACCTAAGCGCTTTTCACGTTTCCCCACTGCTGGCTCCAGCTTGCTCAAGTCCATCCTCCTATCTCAAGATGACCGTGATGTCCCGTGCAGACACAGCTGTGTCCACTGAAGGAGGGGAGGCATGTGTCCACTCTGTTAATTATACGACACTGCTTATTCCAAAGGACTGCGCTTCATGTGTGCATCTCTAGCTACAAGAGAAATAGGGATGGCACATATCTGGCATTTTTTGGCTTTTCTGATGGGTGGGCCAGGCAGGGGGGACGGGTGGCATTTGCTGGTAAGAAAGAAGAGAGAAGGAAATAGGTATTGGTGAGGCAGCCATTGATGTCTGCCATTCATACTGAGCCCAAACAACCTTAGACCATCAGCATCATTAGCTTTTTATATTGCCCACATTAGAAAGATTACCTTCTGTTTTCAAATGTTTGCTCCCTCCAATGTTGTTAACTAGTAGGAGGGGAGGGAAAGAGTAGAGAAGGAAGGAAAAAAAAGATAAAAATTTAAAAGAACCGTTAATAAATTTACGTATAAGTTAGTTCACGTGGCAAACACTCTGAGACGTTAATGTCTAAAATCTGTGTATTAGTGGATCGCTGAATGTTGTTTGTAGCTCCCGTCTCTTTTTGGGGAGGGTAAGTTTAGAAGATGATTGTAGATGAAGGAACGATCAGTCTTTGTTCCCCTTTCTGACATTCAGTCTATGGAAAATTGCTGTTCTAGTGGGGTGTGACAGAATCTTGTAATTAAACTTAGGGAGAGATTTAAACATGGAATATAAGTTCCCTTTCTAAATTTAAGCTGCTGATAAAAGTATATATAAATCAATGACATAGAAAGTAACTCTTTCTAATTTGGTGATTCAGTTGTATCCAGTAAGAATTATGGAATGAAATAGACCTCTAATACAAACTATCAGCTTTAGTATGAAAGTACTTCATATTGAGGAGATAATGCTAACCCAGTCGTAGCTATTTCGCCTATTAAGTGTCTTTTATATGCCAGTGCCTGTGTTAGGTACCAGGGATCAAAAGATGCAGATACTGACCTCATTCCTACTAACTGGATCTTGAGTTCCGATAGAGCAAAGACATATGTAAATTAACAATTATAATTTTATGTAATAAGGACTGTAATGAAGATGTGAAAGATTAGCACAAGTGACAATGTCTGTCCTATAAGGTAGTTAATATTACTCCCATTTCAGGGTGAAAATACAGAGCCACCGAGTGGTCAAATGAACTTGTCCATAAGTAGCAGAGCTAGGTTGTAAACCAGGTCTGTGGACCCAATTCCAGCATCCTTTGCCCTACTCTGCATGGAAGAGAAAACTTAGAGCGTCTTCTCCATGTGAGCCCAATGTTAGAAGAGACTTCTTGGAGGTTGCAGTATTTGAGATTGCCTTAAGAGCTCAGATCACAAAAGAGTGAAGGCAGAGTTGTTCTAGGCAATAAGAGCAGCGTGAAAAAGTATCGATACCATATTATTGGTGCACAACTCACAGCAAAGAGTAGGAAAGTAGCTGCTCCTGGTAAAAGGTCTTTTACTCAGGGTTGAGGTAATTGTATTTAATGCAGTGGACAGAAGGAGGCCCCAGGGGGGTTTTGAGCATATGACTGCCAAGATCAGAACTGTACACTTGGGCAGTTATTTTTCCACAAGTGTATCTAGTTGGGCTGGAGGTGATCCAGAGAATAGGTTACAGAGCAGTCCAGGTAAGAGGTAACAAGGGCCCTTTCCACATGGTGG
Source organism: Mellivora capensis (assembly GCA_004024625.1). Lineage (NCBI taxonomy): Eukaryota > Metazoa > Chordata > Mammalia > Carnivora > Mustelidae > Mellivora > Mellivora capensis. Next base: position 6,714 of record PISX010011571.1, on the reverse strand, counting down.
AAGTGGTTGAGAGTCTCATGTAGTAGTGGAAAAAGACATAGATGTTCAAGAATTTGAGAGCTATTCAGGTTTGTTGCCATTGTCTTATTTTAGTGAGCAATTATTTACAACTCTCAAAAGTTAAAGTTCTTTTTCCACTCGCATCTGTTTCTTTTATTCTCTAATTTTGTTGATACTTTCTTGCCTCAGAGAGATTTTCTAATATATCTTCAATTGCTTAAAACTACCAAAAAGACAGACTTAGACATTGTGGCAAGATGGATTAACAGGGTTTATATTTACCCCTCTGACTGAAATAACTGAGATGCTGGACGGAGTATATTGAGTAACTGTTTTCAGTGTACTGGACATCTGGCGGTGCGACGCAGTGATCCCTGTGAGATGGAGAACAAAGTGAGGTCTGGGATCGTCCCAGCTTACTGTCAAGAGAGAGAGATTCCAGGTTGTAGCATGAAGGGGCGGACCCCACCTGAACTGGAGTTGCAGTTTCATCTCTGAATTGCAGAGATGGAGCGGAGTCTTTAGAAAGATTGATAAAATTGAAATGACTTTACCCAGACTGATCAGAAAGAAAGAGGAAAAAAAAGACATAAATCACCAATATCAGGTAATTATGAGATGATATCAATACTGATTCTATAGATGTTAATAGAACAATAGGGGAATAGTGCTGGCAACTTGATGCCAATATAACACCTTATATGAAAGGGGTGAATGTGTTGAAAAAGACAAACTACTCAGATTCATTCAATCTCCCTATATATCTATTAAAGGAATTTAAGTCATGGTTAAAAACATTCTGTCAAAGAAAAATTCCAGCCCAGAAGACTACCAAACATTTAAAAAAGAAATAATCCCAATTCTACACACAATCTCTTCCAGAAAATTGAAAATGAGAGAATACTGATTTTATGAGACCATAACTCTGATTGCAGAACCAGATAAAGATATTAAAGGAAAAAAAAAACTATAGACTTATATTCCCCATGAAAATAGATTTAAAAATTATTTTTAAAATTTTTTTTATTTATTTCAGTAATCTCTACACCCAACATGGGGCTCAAATGCATGACCCTGAGAGGAAGAGTCACATACTCTTCTGACTGTTAGATAAAATATCAAGACCAAAGGAGTTTATCCCAAGAATGCAAGGTTAGTTTAACATTTGAAAAATAATCAATGTAGGGGCTCCTGTGTGGCTCAGTTGGTTAAGCATCCAGCTCTTAATTTCAGTTCAGGTCGTGATCTCAGGGCTGTGGGATCAAACCCTGTGTCCAGCTCTGTGCTCAGCGGGGAGTCTACTTGTGCTTCTTCCTCTGTTCCTCCCCCACTTGTGCACTTTCTCCCTCTCAAATAAATCAGTAAAATATTTACAAAAAAATCAATGTCATTTACCATAATAGACTGAAAAGGAAAAACCATATGATCATCTCGATAGATACAGAAAAATATTAGACAAAATCCAACATCCATTTATGATTAAAAAACTCTCAACAAATTCAGGATAGAAGGAAACTTCCTTAGTGGGACATAGGATAATTGCAACCTACTGCAAACATCATATTTACTAGTGAGAAACTGAATAAACTGAATGCTTTCCTGTTAAGATCAGGAATAAAGAAAGGGATGTTCTTTCTCACCGCTCTTCAGATTGCATTGGAGATTCTGGCCAATACCAATACCAAGAGTAAATAAATAAATAAATTTTAAAAATAAGGAAAAGGTATCAAGATTGGAGAGAAGTAAAAACTGGCTTTATCATAGATCATGTCATCTATGCAGAATATATGATAGAATCTCCAAAAAAGAACTAATGAGTCAGGCAACGTTGTGCGATATAGTCAATATACAAAAGTAAGTTGTATTTCTTAATGCTGGCAATAAACAAAAGTGGAAATGAAAAAGAATACCATTTACCATCCTTTTTATCATTTACCGTATATTTATCATCAAAATATATGAAATACTTAGGAATCTGACAAAATACACATGATACCTGAATACTGAACACTGCGCAACACTGATGGGACAAATTAAAGCAGATCTAAATACATGAGAGACAGACTATGTACATATGTAGGAAGACTCAGTATTGCTAAAATGCCAGATCACCCCAAATTGATCTATATAGTCAACATAATCTCAATCAAAATCCCAGCAGACATTTTTTGTTAAAATGGATAAATTCATTGTAAAACAGAAACACAAAGGATTTAAAAGAACAAAAACTACTTTGAAAAAGAACAGTTATAAGGCTAATACTACCTGATTTCAAGAATCATTAAAATTTATGTTAATAAAGGTAATAAAGGTAATAAACAAGAATCATTAAAATTTACATTAATAAAGGTAAAATTTACATTAATAAAGGTAATAAAGGTAATATTGAGATAAAAGCAGACTAATAGATCAATAGAACAGAATAAGGCCTGAAATAGACCCCAGGAAATGTGGTCAGTTGATTTTTGACAAAGGTACAAAGCGAGAAAATAAAAAGTAGGAGAGAATAGGTTTTTCAACAAAGAGTGCTGGAACAATTTGATGTATTAAAAAAAAGACCCTGTATCCATACTTCATACCATTTATTTAAAAAACTAACAATGTATTATAGATCTAAACATACAATCCTAGTGAAATAAGCCAACAATTAGTTTTTTTAATGAATGGTATGAAGTTTGGATACACGGTCTTTTTGTTTTTCACATATCAAATTGTTCCAGCACTTCTTCCTTATCCATTCGTCCGTTGAAGGGCATCTTGGTTCAAGGAGGGCGTGTATTGTGTGGAGCACTGGGTGTGGTGCAAAAACAATGAATACTGTTACGCTGAAAAGAAATTTTAAAAAAAAGGGAAAAAATGAACTTTGTTGAACTTGTGTCTGTCTACATATAAATAGAATATTTTGGATAAATAAATACAGTTCTATGTACTGTTCATGAAAAAAAAAATAACATACAATCCTAAAACTGTAAAACTTGTAGAAGAAACACAGGAGAAAATCTTTGTGACTTTAACTCAAGGAAAGATTTCTTAAGTATGACACAAAAGGACGAATGCTTAAAGAAAAACTTAGTAGACAGGACTTGAGAATTGAGTATTTCTGTAATTGACAATTTCTGTTCTTTGAAAGACACTGTTAAAGGCATGAAATTGGAAGCCATAGACTTGGAGAAAATATTTGCAAATTATATATCTGATAGTGGACTTGATCCAAAATAGTTTGACAATTAGAAAATAAACAATCTGATAAAAATGGGCAAAGAATTTTTACCTGTGGCAAATAAAGTAACAGAAAACACATGAAAAATGTGTTCAACGTTAGTAGCCATTACGGAAATGCAAAGAAAGCCACCATGAGACGCCATGTAACACCTGTTAGAATGGCAAAAAATAAACTGGAGTGCCAGTACACTGCTGCTGGGAATATAACATGATACAACCATTTTGGAAACAGTTTGGCAGTTTCTTAAATATTTATTGGAAATGATTTGAACAGTCTACTCCTAGGCAGTTACCCAAGGAATTGAAAGCATATGTCCATCCAAATCCTCATATACAAGTGTTCATAGCAACTTTACTTGTAATAATCAAAAACTGGAATCACTCCAGATGTCCATCAGTAGGTGAATGAATGAACAATTTTGCTGTATCCATGTAACAGAATACACCTCAGTAATAAAAAGGAATGAACTATTAGAACTACTGAAATGTGCAGCAACTGGATGGATCTCAAAATAATTATCCTAAGTGAAACAAGCCAGACCTCTCCCTTGCCTCCCCCCCATATATGATTCTCTTTATTAGAGAATTTTTACTGTATTAGAAGATACAGGGGCATCTGGATGGCTCAGTGGGTTAAAGCCTCTGCTTTCGGCTCAGGTCATGATCCCAGTGTCCTGGGATCGAGCCCCACATCGGGCTCTCTGCTCTGCGGAGAGCCTGCTTCCTCCTCTCCCTGCCTGCCTCTCTTGCCTAATTGTAATCTCGGTCTTTCAAATAAATAAATAAAATCTTTTTAAAAAAAAGATACAAACTAAGGTATATTGGCTGACGGCAAATTGGTGGTTGCTAAAGGACAGCAGCAAACAATGATAAGGGGTAGGAAAGAGGAATTACAAAAGGTCTCCAGGAAAGTTTTGGGGGTGATGAGTATGTTCATTATCTTGATTTTGATGATAGTTTTATGGAGGCATGTTTGTCAAAACTTATCAAATAATATCCTTTAAATATGTGCAGTCTTTTTAATGTCCATTGTATTTCAGTAAAGCTATTTTAAAACCTATCTTTAAAAAGGTACCAGATCTGGTATGCCTGGGTGGCTCAGTCAGTTAAGCATTTGCCTTTGGCTCAGGTCATGATCTGACGTTCCTGGGATCAAGGCCCGCATTGGGTTCCCTCAATGGGGTACCTACTTGTCCCTCTGCCTCCAGTTCCCCCTGGTTACACACACTCTTTCTCTTTCTCTATCTCTCTATTTGACAAATAAATATATAAATCTTAAGTAGATAACAGATCTGTCAACCAATGCTTTGAATTCTAAAGAATTAAAATATGACAGATATTTAACATTTAGATTTACAATTTTCAGCAACATTTTTTTCTGTGTGTTTATGTCTATGCTTTAAGTTTTTGAAATTCTTTAAATGGAAACCCTTTATTTGGTGAGCAAGTAAAGCAATGGACAGATACTTATATAAACTACTGGCAAGAATATAAATGTTGCAACCACTATGTAAAAACACTTTGTAAGGTTAAATATGTGGATACTCTACAACCTCACAATTCTCTTTTTAGATATATGCCAAGAATAGCAACTCTCAAACTGTTTGGTCTTAGGATACTTTTGTACTTTAAAATTATTTAGGAATTCAAAGAGCTTTCAATTATGTGAGCTGTATCTTTAGATATTTAACCTATTAGACATCAAAACTAAGAAAATTTAAAAATTTTTTTATTTTAAAATAACAATAATAAACCTATTGATATATTTAACACAGAATACTTATAGGGAAAATAATTATTTTCCAAAGCAAAAATATGGTGAGAAGAGTGCTATTGTTTGATATCTTTATACATCTTTTTCATGTCTTGCTCAATAGAAGATAGATGCTCATATCTGTTTCTATATTCAGTCTTTTGGGATGTATTGTTTTAGCTAAAGTGTATGAGGAAAATCTGTCTTCACACAGATACACAGTTGGAAAACGGAAAGCACTTTTAATAGCTTTTTCAGAAAATTGTTGATATCCTTTGATACTATAACTCTTTAAGTGGTGTTTCTTGAATTTAAATCACAGTATTGATTCTGAAACTACATCAGTGGATTTTTTTTGTACTCTGTTACATTAAAGTCTACTGGCATTGGTCTATCTTTACTTTGAATTAATTGAATGTATTTTTTTAAGATTTTATTATTTGATAGCACAAGCATGGAGATTGGCAGGCAAAGGGAGAGGGAGAAGCAGGCTCCTCATAGAGCAAGGAGCCAGAAGCGGGGCTGGATCCCCAGACCCTGGGATCATGACCTGAGCTAAAGGCAGACCCAGGTGCCTTGAATGTATTCTTTTGTAACATTTCATACTAGTAACATTTCATACATTTGAAAAATATTGGTTCACTGAGATACATCTTCCAAAATGTTTTCCTATTTCATTATATAATACAAGTGATACTCACTAATGTCACCAACAATCTTATCAGAGAATGGGAAAATTGTGAAGCTTACTGTGACAGACACAGTAAGAATTTTTCTAAATTAGAATTTTTCTAAAATTCTGATTTTTACTTGAAAGATTGAATTTTATCATTGGCCACCAGTACTATCATTTGTTTTCTTTGAAGTGACAGTCTCACAATTTTTGAGAAAGTAACTGCTGAATACCAAGTCAGAATCACCATGAAGTCTCTCAGTAGTTCTTTCAAGTAGAACAGTAGTCTACACAAGTAATTAGTTCAGCTCCCAGTTCGAACACACAATTGCTTTTGCTTGAGACAACCATTAATCTCTGTTGTGCTTCAGAAGGGTGTGATGCAAACTTCCCATTTAGTGATGGAAAGAGGGTCAGCGAACATTTTCTCTAAAGGATCAGAGAGTAAATATTAGACTTAGTGGACCACTGAATTTAGTTTGAATTGAGTGTTGTAACCATTCAACTGTGTCACTGTAGCATGAAAACAGTATGTAAACAAAGCCTTAGTATGTAAACAAATGGGCATGTGTTCCAATAAAACTTTATTAAGCAAGCCAGATTGCTGAGCAAGCAGTAGTTTGCCAACCCCTGACATAGGATTTTTTAAAAATGAACATTTTAAGGTCAAGATTTAATAAAAGTTACAATTTCTTCTTTACCAAGGACTTGCTTCTTAGCATTATATCTGATAATTCTTCCATTTCCACTCTAGCACCCATCCTTACTCTCCTAGTGTGTGACCCTTCTCTCTGAGGCTAACTCTGACTTATGAGGCCTGAATTCTAGAGCTCATTCTGCCTCTAGACTTTCCCATAAGTCATCTCTATTCTCTTTTTTACCCTCACCTCTTTTCACCTTTTCCTACTTGGTCTTAAACATGCTTAAACCCATCTTTATTTTTTTTGTTTTTGTTTTTTTAATTTTTATTTTTTTATAAACAAATTTTTATCCCCAGGGGTACATGTCTGTGAATCGCCAGGTTTACACACTTCACAGCACTAACCATAGCACATACCCTCCCCAA
>PISX010011570.1:0-64469 GCA_004024625.1 Mellivora capensis | reverse complement strand
CCAGGCTGCGGAGCTGCCCCTGCCGCGTCTGAAGCGGTCCGCGCCGTCCTGTTGAGTCGCCGTGAAAACACGGAGGATGACGCATGTGCCCACGTGCATGGGCCCCGACAACGGCCCCAGCGACAGGACCCTACGGCCATGCCCCTCGGGCTGGAGCCCTCTGTGCCCCTTAAACCCATCCGGGTTGTGCACACGGGGGAGTCTACACAACCTTGGGTTTGGTGAGGAGTTTTAACGCACAATACCAGAGGCCAATCCACAAAAGAAAAAAAATTGATAACATGAACTTCTTAAAATTAAAACTTCTAACTCTATAAAAGATCTTGCTCAGAAAACTAAAAGACAAGTCACACGCTGGGGGAAAATATTTGCAAAACACATATCTGATAAGGGATTTGTATTCAAAATATACCAAAAAACTCTCAGAATTCAACAAAAAGGAAATAACACAATTGATCATGGGTAAGTATCTGAAAGATGCCTGGACAAAGAAGACGTATAGATAATAAATGAGCATATGAAACATGCTCCACAAACTCCAGATTTAAACAGTGAGACATCACTGTACACCTATTAGAAATGCTCACCTACAAAAAACAAGGATACCAATTGCCAGAATGTGAGAAATGACAGCAACTGTCACCTACCACTGCTTCAGAAGACAGTCTGGCAGGTTTTTTGCCAAAGCTAAATCTTCACCTTTAGGATCCAACAATTGTGCTTCTGGTATTTAGACAACTGCACTGAAAAACTATTTCCAAACAAAAACTCACATGCAGTTATACACAGCAACTCTATGTCTAGTGGTTAAAATCTGACAAAAATCAAGAGATACTTCATTAGATGAATCCATAAGTGAATCAGAGTGCATCCATGTGAAGGAAGCAGAACATGCCACCCCAAATATGCCTCTTTGGCACAAGGATTATTTGGAGCTGATTAATTTTAAGAACCAGCAGACACAGGAGCATCTCTGAAAACTGAGCAGAGGTTGTCATTTGGTGAGTGAAATGTACACAGATAAAGGAAAGCTCCACTTATAAGGTATCTCCCCCTCTGCACCAGGAATAGAAGAATGACTAAATCTCAACACATTTGTACCAAAGGAGAAGGCACGGACATAAATCTGCATAACGACCATAACTTTCTTTCCTGTGCTTGGCTTGGTACTGTCCTTTAACTGGCCTTTCCACCACCCAAAATCTTTGTGTCTTTAGCTGAAAATGGTATTTAGCATGATGGCTGGGCCATTTCAGGGAGTTACTGTTTTCCTGGTTATCTCCTATGAATACAGAACATATGCATGGTATTAAACTTCTGTTTGTTTCTCTCCTGTTTATCTATTCAGCAAAAAAGGAATCAACAATCACCCCATACAAAGACATGGATGAATCTTACATGTATTTCCCTAAGTGAAAGAATCAAGTCTGAAAAGGCTACACACTGCATGACCCCATTTATAGGACATTCTGGAAAAGAAAAAACTACAGGATGACAAAAGGATCATGGTATGGGAAGCTTGAAGTATGCCATGATATTTTATTGCTGGATACCTGCCACTGTGCATTTGTCAAGACCCAAACATTTTCACATCCCAAAGAGTAAATCATAATCTACTCAAGTTAAATTATTAGAATGTGGGAATATCATATTTAGGATGTGGGGTGTTTGGACAAAAGGCCGCCCCAAATGTGCCACTTTAGCATACCAATCATTTTAAATAAAAGTTACTTAAGAGACAGCCTTGTAAGGGGGATACTCAGACCTTCCTCTGTCCCCCTAGAAGCAGGATATCAGTCTCCACGTGCAGATCTCCCTGTACCAGGAGATGAAAAGACCACCTAATCACCAGATGGCAAATCTGCAGCCCAGAAGGCTGCATAAACAACCCTTGTTACTTTTGACTGATTTACCACCCCAGTTCACCACCCCAGTTCAAATTGTTTAGAACTCCTTACAAATTGAAGCTCCTAAGGTTTTCTTTCTTCTCTGAATTCCTCACAGGAATTTTCTCTTTGTCCACAAAGTATAAAACCTGCCTGCCTTAGTCATTTAATCATGTGTACATGATTAAACTTTGTGGGGTCAATGTAATTCCTAGTCCAACTGGAAGAACCTTGAAATAAGCAGAATTTCTTCTGCCATTTTAGTGGAATACAGAATATGACAAGGGATCTAACTGTACTGGAAATGTCTGAAAAAACACTCACTGCAGGTTCTATGGCAAAAGATGCTGACCTAAATTAACTTCAGAAATGAGTGGAGTCTGTAGAATGTAAGGGCCTATTTAGCCAGAGCAACTCATTCCATCTTGGATTAAACAGTCATTTTGTTGTTTACGCAGTAAAACTTAAACTGACCCTGCCCCCACCCCACCCCGGCCCCAGGGGACTCACTTAAAAGCAAGTCCAGGAAACCAGTCCCAGGTAACAATGCCCAAATACAAGGGCGGGTCAGGCCAGGTGGAGACATCCAATCAGTGGGGCACACATACTGTCTCCCTAGCCTCCAAGGAGTATGGGCCCCTCCCTTTGGGCGCCTTTTGGGCGCCAATTCTGACCAAGACGATAGGCTGGTTCAAATAGCTACTATAGGGTAAATTGTAATTCAATTGGTCACTCGTGTGTGACCTAGCATGACTATGCAAATTTCCCTGTGTGTTACAATCTCATTGGCCACCTGTGTGTGGCCAGGCTCAACCACATGGCCTTTGCCCTTTAAAAGTTAGTTGGCAAGGCAGGGAGGGGTCGCCGTCTCTATAAGAGGCCACCCCGACCGGTCAGTTTGATTCTCCATGCTTGGCGCAAAATAAAGCTTTGCTTGACCTTCGCCTTGTATCAGTCTTGCTCCTTTGATTATGGACCTAACAAAGACTAATGGAAAAATGTGCTGTATGTACACAGTGGACTCTATTTCACAAAGTTTCCCATCATGGTGGTAGCAAACAGATCTTGAAAAACCGTATCTGTGATCTGGAACGGAGCAATGAATTAAATACATGGCAGGTGGTGAAAGCCAGTCTGTCACTGGTGGAGTAGAAAGTTACAGACCAGCAAAGGGAGAAGATCATAGTATGACCAGGTTGGAGACATCAGCATGAACTCGTCTTTGGCTTGATATGGATACAGACAGGGGCGCCTGGGGGGCTCAGTGGGTTAAAGCCTCTGCCTTCGGCTCAGGTCATGATCCCAGAGTCCTGGGATCGAGCCCCGCATCAGGCTCTCTGCTCAGCGGGGAACCTGCTTCCCTTCCTCTCTCTGCCTGCCTCTCTGCCTGCTTGTGATCTCTGTCTGTCAAATAAATAAATAAAATCTTTTAAAAAAAAAAATATGGATCCAGACAGTACCACACAGAAATCTTGAACTAGGTGTGGTTACACAGGCTGGAATACATGCATATATTGCATTGTTCACTGAGCACAATTTCCACAGATAAGACTTTAATATCATTCTCTAACAGAAGGAGCCAGAGCTCTTTGAAGAAATTGCTGACACTAGGACTGAGACAGTAAATGTAGGAGCAAGCTTACCCTTGAAGTATCAGAAACTAAGGAAGTACCAAGAAAAAACCCACAAAGATGAAACGATGTCAACAGAAAACAAGAGCCAATGGAAAGCACTGGAAAAATGAATGATTTGTAAAAAAGAAACCACAGGCCCAAAATGGAGTCACTTATGTTAAGAGATCCAAGTCAGCAAACTACGACTTACTACCTAATCCAACCGCAGTTTCACATAACCCCATCTCCAGGTAAACTTTAACCAGTCAACCTGGAAAATGTACTGAATGGCCCCTTCTGTTCCCTTTAAGAGGCCGACCTGGCCTAAAACAATGCATTCTTTGCTAATGATTTTCTTTTTTCAATTCCTTGTCTGCTTTTTTTTTTTTTTAAGAACTAGTCATTGTGTTTTATTTGACTTGTTAACTAGAAACATTATTAGGATTTTTTTTTTCCTGGAGGCAAGATAAAGGGGGAGAGTATGCATTGTAGTATCTATTTTCAGCTTGTAAATAAAAATGATTTTTAAGGCCAAGTCTTCAAGACAGAGAGATTTCCCATCCTGTTCTTTTAAACCTGAAATGATTTAGCACTCACAATCCCCCAAAATACTTCTGGCACAGTACCAATCCTTGACTTCCTCCATGTAATACAGAATTTACCTATAACTTAGTCACACCTTTATACAATGAAAAAGCAATGAAATATTTTATAGATTGTACATTTTAACTCCCTTGTTATGCATATGAAGAAACTGAGTACTAGCGAAATAAACATCTTGGAGAACCATTTATTTATCACGATGGTCCCCAAGTCCCTCTCAACTCAGGAAGCAACTACCCTTCTCCTACTCTCCTATTTGAATAGTCTCTATAATTCTTATAAATAAACCGAAGTGGTCTCCATTTATTCTTTCACACTGCTACTTTGGTACTTCACATTGTATTACCTATTGTGAAAAAATACAAGATTGCAAATGTTTTAAAGAAAGGAGCATTCACCATTGCTGGAATGATTAAAGACAACTGTATGGAGAGGTAGTACGTGTGCTAGGCCTAGAAGCACATTTATAATTTAGATAGGCTGGGGTATAAAAGGGGAAGTATATAAATACTGTCATACAATTCCCTGTCTGCTTTTAAAAGCCTTTCCTTCCATGCAGCTCAAAGAAGGTCCTTTCTATTTGCTAGATGGGATGCTGCCCAATTCAAGAATAGTTCAATAAAGCCAAGGTGATCTTTTAAATTACTCAGTTGCATTCTTTATTAACAGATTAAATAGGTTTTTACAATTGGGATTGAATAGACCTGTCCTAACAGAATTCCCAATAATAGATATAGACACTTAGCCACCCATCAAAGAGGTGGCTTCTGAAGCGTGTGGGCTCCACACAGTGTCTTCCTGCTCATGAAGACACACCATACACACACAGGAAAGAGTAACGTCATGGGGGAGAAGCCTGACCAACACTGCCTCAGCCAGGTGACCAACGTTAACATGGACAGTGACAAGTGTTCCCTTGTTGTACAGTGATGACAGAGCACTTTACCTCTGTGATCTGCTTCCTCGAAACCTACAACCCGAGTCTAACCACGAGAAAAATAACTAATGCACGTCTACGTACAAAACCCCTGACCAGTCCTCAACATGATCAAGCCGGAGGGACTGTCCCTGCCTAGAGACGTGACGACCACATGTCACGTGGTGTCCTGCCCAGGATCCTGGAGCCAAGACAGGTGGAACAGAGGGAGCCTGAAAAAGGAAGGACTGTAGTAAATAATATATCAGCATTTGCTCATTAATTATGATAATTCTGAAGAAAATAGAAAGAGAGTAGAAATTAAAGGTCAAATAAGAGAAATCTATTGCATCAGACTGGAAGCTTAGAGGAAATAAATGATTTCTCAGTAAAAGAACATTAACAAAATGGACCCTAAAATAAGGAAAAAACAACAAGCAGACCAATTAGCCATCCAGGGACTTTCTCCTGCTGGCTCTCCCCTCACTGCTCTGGAGCTGCCCTGAGACTTGCCCGCCCCCATCACTGTCTTCTCCTGCCCAGCCACGCACAACCCAGTGAGGACACCATGCACAGGGAATCTCAGGGATTGTTGATCTTGATGTGTCACCTAGCACTTTTTGGATGGCAAGGGACTGGACACACTTACTGAAGTAAAAGAAATTTATATTTTTAAATGGGAGAAATAAATTATTACTTGCAGGAGGCAAGTTAAGAGTGAGTTTGGACCTGGAAGTGGCAGGGGCTCACACTCTCACAGTGTGACCTGGACCCTCTCCAACCCACCATCCTGCTAAGTGTTCTGGACACTCACAGGCACAGTCTCTCTCACTGCATCTGGGGCCACCAGCAACTCTGGCCTGATACCCACTCATCATCTAGTCTATCGGGAAGCATGTCTCCTGCCCTTGAGTCCCAAGAAAAGTCACAGCTTTAAGTCTTTGGTCTTGCATTCTTATCCTTGAAGCCATCTGAGCACCTAGAAGATGGAGTATGGTAATGGCTAGACTTGGATCATACACCCATCTTCAAGGTGAGGGAATGTGGGGTCTAAACTCTGGAACTCTTTGGATGGGAGGTAGATATTATTGGTCAGTCAATCAGTGGGAGGCTCAAGGATTATTCCACAGCCCAAAATCCACACTTGGCATGCTTTCTAAAGGTCACAGTCCTTGGATCATGCACATGACTCTCCAAGAACATGCAGTCTCAGTGAGAAACTGCCCACTGGGAACACAGTTGTTCCTGTATTCTTGATTCTTAATGAGTGTGCATGTCAAAGTTTACACTATAACTGGGAGGCCAAAGGCTTGCAGAGCCAGTCTGCTGTATGGCTGTTGTGGCCAGGGCCACAGTCAATGTTTGGAGAGTAAGAGGCTGTGAGGGAGCAAGCGTTTGTCTCCACCACAGAGGCTGAATGAGAATGAATGGAAACATCCAAAGAGGCTGTCTATGTGGCCCATGAACAGTTAAACTGCCCAGTAATTGGCCACAAGGGTTGTCAAGACTCAGGCTGGCCTGAGCAGGACCACTGATGCCTGCCTGGATGGTTGGAGGCCAAGGGCTGTCCGAGCTAAGACCTGACTATCTATCGCTGATCACTCAGACAGGATGAAGGATCCAGATGGTGCCAGGAGAGCACCACCAGCCCACAAGAAGTCTGCCCATGGTAGGTTTCTGGTAGCTGGTAAGCCACTGCACCCAGTCCTATATAAAGTCACATGCATCTGGGGCACCTGGGTGGCTCAGTGGGTTATGCCTCTGCCTTCGGCTCAGGTCATGATCTCAGGATCCTGGGATCGAGCCCCGCATAGCACTCTCTGCTCAGCAGGGAGCCTCCTTCCCCCTCCCCATCTGCCTGCCTCCCAGCCTACTTGTGATCGCTCTGTGTCAAATAAATAAATAAATAAAATCTTTAAAAAAAAAAAAAAAAAAGTCACACACATCTACTGTATGCCCCCAAGAGTCAGGCCTTTGCTGGAAACTTAGGCTGCCCAGGCAGAGTGGAGCAGGCAGCACCCCTCCCAGATGAGAGGATGGAAGGACTGTGCACAATCTTGAGGCCTTCCAAAACCCTCAACTGAGGTTGAGTTGAATTTGAAACAGTGACCAGGTAGATATTTCACTCTTTTATTACAGTCCCAACACTGAGGGGCAAAAAAAACCTATAGTCCAGCTCAATCCCTAATGCGTATGTGATCATGGGTGATTCCTGTCCATCCTAGAGGCCCAAAGAACCAGAGATGAGATAGAGGATAGGCAACAGGGCCACTTACACTAAAGCCAAACCCTGACCTAGACCCTGACCCAGGGCCAGACCCTGAACCTGATCCCAAGCCTGCCCCTGGACCCAATCCATGACCCTGACCCTAGACCTTGATCCCCGACACCAACCATGGCCCTGACCCTCCCCCTACCCTCGACCCTGACTTTACCCTAAACCCTAAACTGGACCCTGACCTGCCCTCTAGCATGTTTTATTTTCCAATCACACCAACATTATCTTTGGCTAAGTGGAAAGATGACAGTTCTCTGGGTCTCTCATTTCTCTAAGCCACTACTGATGGATTTGATAATTTATATCAGTAAGTTCTCAAACACTTGGTAATTTTTACTGCATCCCATATTAGAGAATAATGTAACACTAGGAGGTTGAGTCTGGGACCCATGGTCACACAGTGAGTACAAAGTGTGAACTAAGACCCTCCTCAATTCCCATCATATGGAGAATGATCAAGGCCTCTGGGCTTCAAGCTTAAGGGGTAAGTGGTATTCCCATTGCTTATCACAAATATATGGATGTGAACACAGGTGTGACTGTCTTTAAATACATAGTTTATTTTTCCAACTGTTGCATATCATGAATGATCCTTAACAGAATTTTGTGTGCACAGTATAAATATTCCCGTCTTTTTAAAATTTAGGATTAGGGATTGAAGTGTTCTTGAATGTAGTTTGCATCAAAAATACTTCGCTATGGTTCTCACTGTAATTGTTTTATATTTTTCAACGAGACCTAACCTTCCTTCCACCACGACACCTTTCTTCAGCACACCTGCACTTGAGGAACATCCAAATTAATAGTGCTGGGAAGGACGTTTTCTGGAATAATAACGTAAAATCCAGGGCATAATATGTCATTCTAAACTATGGGAACTTTCCTGTTGGATTAGAATTTTCAGTGGAAGAGGAACACTTTGTCCTCAGTCTCCACGGAATCATGGAGCCATCCAGAAGAAGACAGAGTGGGCCACTGGGTCACTGAGGTTAATTACAAATCTACTGTTGGATTTTTTTTTTTTTAAGATTTTATTTATTTATTTGACAGACAGAGATCACAAGTAGGCAGAGAGACAGGCAGAGAGAGAGGAGGAAGCAGGCTCCCTGCTGAGCAGAGAGCCCGATGCGGGGCTCGATCCCAGGACCCTGGGACCATGACCTGAGCCGAAGACAGAGGCCTTAACCCACTGAGCCACCCAGGCGCCCCTGTTGGATGTATT
This sequence comes from Mellivora capensis, assembly GCA_004024625.1. Classification (NCBI taxonomy): domain Eukaryota; kingdom Metazoa; phylum Chordata; class Mammalia; order Carnivora; family Mustelidae; genus Mellivora; species Mellivora capensis. The sequence continues at coordinate 55,951 of PISX010011570.1, read as the reverse complement.
TTTGCACAGATCTCAGAACAGAGCTCTGACATAAAAATAATCATGCTCCCTCGCTTGAACATTCTGATACACCAACATAATAAGTTATCTGTATAATTATAATTATTCATTAATAACTAAACACAGTCTCAAAGACGCTGTATTCAAATACATATATTACAGCTCATGTCCTAATAGACTAGGACTTTTTATCAATTACTTAAATGTAAGCACTGAAACCTGAAATACTCTGTAGTGGTAGCATGAGCCTAGGGAATTAAGCAAGGTAATACAGGGTTCATGAACTTCATATGAAATTTCAAGTGTTAATTATGACATTTACCTATTGTTCAGCATTGAGGTGTTTTTTTGTTTTTTTTTTATTTGACAGACAGAGATCACAGCAGGCAGAGTCAGGCAGAGAGGGGGAAGCAGGCTCCCCGCTGAGTAGAGAGCCCGATGTGGGGCTCAATCCCAGGACCCTGAGATCATGACCTGAGCCAAAGGCAGAGGCTTAACCCACTGAGCCAGCCACCCAGGAGCCCGTTTTTCTTTTTTTAAAGACTTTTTATCATTTGAGAGAGAGAGAGAGCGTGCACACCAGGGAGGAGGGGCAGACTCCCCACTGAGCATGGAGTCCAATCCAGGGCTTGATCCTAGGACCCCAACATCATGACCTGAACTGAAATCAGATGCTTAATCCAGTGAGCCACCCAGGGACCCCACGATTTTTCTTCTTTATTAATCTTCCCAAACACAGGATCTGATTTCATTAACTACTCTCAAAATATAAAGTGAGGGTGACTCTTGCAGGTACTCCAAAAAGCTACAAATATTTAGTCGAAAAAACATTAAATTTGTTCACTATTAGATACTGTAACTACTGTGAATATCCCTCAAATCTATAGCAAAATATCTCTTATTATTGTTCAGACTCCCTACCTGTATGCAGACAGAACTGGGTCCCAGGACTCAGGAAAATCTCTCTGAAGCCTGCCTTTAACGAAAGCTCTGCTAGTTCACAGGGGCAGGTGTCCAACCAGAGTCAGGCACCTGAAGCAAACATCTCTCTCCTATACCTTCTCCCTCCCAGTCTCCCAGGGGAGAGTCATGTAACTACAGGTAGGGTTTCATTATTCAGCCATCATTTATTCATACATTTAGTTAATTCATTTATTAATTCCATTGCTGAAACTTAGTAATTCCACTATGTAATCAGTAAATTACCCATTTGCCTTGGAATCTCCTTACCACCTACCTTGCCTGGTTAATTCCTACTCATTCACTTCCCATCTTGAAAATGTTATTGCACTTGAACAAAATTTGCTTCACTGATTTAACAAATCCAATGAGGCTACCAAAACTGTTCTGCAGGGCGTTGAGGTCTCAGAAATGGGAAGACTCAACAGGCGGCAAGGAGCTGTCTAGCTACTGAAAAATATGCTGAGACCTAAGAGAAGCTGTGGATTCTTTAAATTACAGTTTTCAAACATGTCTGTTTTGTATATCAAGTGATTGGAAGCTCAGAGGAACATCAAGAGGGTTAGATAAACAGTTTGAGGCTTAGTAAGCCTCCAGGACAATGTCCACATAACATTACAGAATTGGTCTCCAAAATGTACGGGAAGTTGGTGCCACCCAAAAGTCCCCAACAATGGGACAAGGACAGTGCCACACTGCTGTTGGGAATAAATGAGGGAAAACTGCCATCTTATGGCAGAATTTACTAACTAAAGTTGACAAAATAGTTTTGTTTCTTATTAGGACTTATATTGTTTAAACTTACAGTAGAAATTCACTTGGGGAATAAGAAATTAATGAATACTGACCCAGTGAAAGTAAAGGTAAACATATTTTAAACTTAGGAGGATCTGCCGTTGGTGATTTGGCTTTTCTCCTTTTTTGACATAAAAGGAAATTTTTCAAATATAGTGAAAAGAATGGTGTGATGAATGCCACATACACATCAGATTTAATAATTAGCCATATTTGCTTCACATTTTTGTATTGTAAAATATAATAAATTACAAACAACACTGCACACCTAAACATTTCAGTATGTACTTCTAAAAAGTAGCTGTGGTTGCCTAACATGCAAGCCATGGATGAAACACCACCAGGAACACAGCTGGGTACACGCTGAAAGAGCATCCTGAGTAGAAAAATGACCTAAGAGGGAAAGCAGAGTTGATGGCCCAGAGGCTAAACAGTGCCCTCCCATCTTCAGATGATGTCGGTTTCCCAGTCTCCACGCACCATGTTCCCCAGAGTCCAAGACCTGCTACAAGTGGACTGTTAGTGAACATCACATCAGGACTGAGGCCTTGAGGCAGAATGGAGTTGGTTATCTCAGGAGCAGACAAGAAGCCAGCACAGTGGGAACAAGAAAAGGCGGCCACTTCAGAGAGGTGGTCAGGAGCCTAAAATGCGTGCAGGCCCTAAGTGGCACCTTGTCCACCAGCCTTCACATTGTATCAAGGGTACAATAAAGTCACTAGGTCAGAAAAATAGGACCCAATATACATGGAGGACCACTGGCTGCACTGAACACACAAGAGGCAAGAGCTGTGTATTGACACTAACACCCGGAGGCTCACACAGCAGTCAGGGCAAGAGCCAGGGCCAGGGTTAGAATGCCAAACAATGAAGAGAAAGCACAAAAGATTAGAGGTTTAGTTTGAAGACAAAACTCACATTCCAGCCAAAGTATTGAACACTTGTGTAGGAGAAGGAAAGCAAGAAAGGATGACACAGGTTTTTGGCCTCATCAACTAGGTGGGCAGCAGGACTATTCACTCAAAAGCAGAAGACAAAGGGAGATCAAATGTTTAGACATGTCAAGTCGGAAGTACCCATGAAACATCAAAGTAGAAATGATGGGTAGCCAGCTGGGCTCCAGGTATCGTATCTGGTCTGGGATGCAATCTTGGGAGACACCAGCAAAGATGGCATCACAACCACTGAGGAGGACTAAGCCACCCAATTCAATGCAACAGAGGTCCTGGGACTGTGACTCGGAGCAGCCAAGGTCTGGAGAGGTCATGTCCTGATGCTCAATCCTGGTCTTTAGCCAGGACTGAGGACAAGAAGCTGCTCCTAAGAACAAAGCCTGGCCTTCTGGGAGCCACACTGGCTCCCTGAGGATGACACATGCTCGGGAATGATACAAAGGACCAAGCACTACGGTGAGCCTGGAGCCCAACCATGCCAGACACCTCATCTGTACTCATGTAACCGTTAGCCCATGACTTCACTAACCCATTTTTACAAAAAATGGTTTTATTAGTGCAACGTGACACAGCGACAGGACATTCTTTCACAAGTAAGCACCACGATACAGCTACATAGCTTCCTCCAGTCCTCACTACTAGCGCTGCTTAGCCTTAACCTCAAGACTGAGTAAGCCGTTCTTTCTACAACATGCTGAACACTCAGGTCACTTCAGGTCCCTGTAGAAGCTTTTCTAAACGGACCTCCCTCCTCTGGCAGGAAGGACATTTCAGCTGAAAACCTACAAATGGCTGTTGTGCTTACCCGACAGTACCCGACAGGCTGGTCTCAATCTGCCCCACAGCCAGGGCACCAGATCCCACGAGCGGCCACGGACAGGCCAGCCCCACGTCTGACAGAGCATCCGGAAAGGCCCCGTACTACCGACAAACCCCACACTACCCGACAGGGGAAGTGTTCTGGGATGGAAGACAGGCTAAAAAAAATTGAACCTAAACTCTTCATCAGGCGTGTCCAGGGTGGCCTTGGCTACCCGTGCCTGGCGAGGCCTGCAGACCCTTCCGTTCTTCTTCCTGGTGGCCTCACCAACAGGCTGCACCTGCGCTGTGCGGGCCGCTGTGGGGGAGCAGACGGACAGTCTCAGAAGAGTCCTGACCCTAACCTTACCTGCGTCCATTCCACTCTAACGCCCTGGGACAGAAAACTATTCATTCCTCAAGACTGCAGGGACGGTGTTATCTCAAACTGCACTTAGACACAGGGGCACTGGGTGGCTCAGTCAGCTGAGTTGATTCCAGCTCAGGTCATGACCTAAGGGTCAGCAGATCCAGTCTCCCATCAGCACAGGGCTCAGCGCGGGAGCCTGCTTGACATTCTCTCTCCCCCTGCCCCTCCCCACGGAGCGCCCGCGCTCTCTCGCGCTCTCTCTCTCTCTCTCTCTCGCTCTCTCAAACAGCCCCAGCTTCCTCTGTGCTCTCCCAGGCCTCCGGGAGTCGGTGTCCCCCTGCCCACCCGCGCCGGCCCTGCTACTCTGGGTTTCTTCCGGTCACTCCCTGGGCTCTTCCTCCCTACCCGCTGGAACCGCCCCTTGGCACGTTTCTTAAAAAGGCGTTGACCGTTCTCCTCACCAGTTCTGAGAACCCGAAGGGCCTCCCGCCGCTCGACTTCCATCCGAGCCCTGTAGTCCCCAAACAAGGAGTGCATCAGCTGCCTCTTCCGGGGCAGGGGGGTCCTTTCGCTGCGCAGGGTTCGGATTGCCCCAATAGCCTGCTCTTCTGAGGATTAAAAAAAAAAAAAAGACTAGGAACCTCTACCCTCACCTCCTGCGGCCCGGCCGCAGCAGCACGACCTCGGCTCCCGCCCCCAGCGCTACAGAAAGGGCCGCTCACTCTGTCTCGGACTCGGTCTCTGCATCCTGAGGCCCGACTCCAGCTGTCCCACGCACCACGCCAGCTCCCGGGCCAGCTGCTCCGCCTGCGACAAGCGGGGGACAGTGCCTATGACAGCAGCAGGACCGCGAGCCGCCAGCCCCACGCCCGCCGCCCGCCCGGCCCATTCCCCGCGCAGCCTTAGCGCCGCAACTCCGAGAGCGCACCCAGCGGCCAGCGCGCTCGCACCCGGCTGCATCCGGGTTCGCCGCCCTTCCCGACCCAGGCCGCCCTTGCCTGAGCCTCCGCGCTGACGGGCGCTTCCTCGGAGACCGGCTTCTCAGGGACCTGCCCGCCTCCGTTCGCCACAGACGCCCCGTTCCGAGTTGTCTTCTTCTTTCGCTTCTTGGAGGCTGCGGCGCCTCCGCGGCGTTCCGGGTGCACCCCGGGGGCGGTGTCGCTGCACGCGGGGCGCCCTAAGCCGAGACCGACCGGCTGGGACCCGACGGCGGAAGGACGCGGGGCGTCGGGGAGCGATCCAGGCGGCCGGGGGCTGCGGGGCGCGCAGGCGGTACTTGCGCTTTCGGCCGCTGACTTCTCCCGAGCCGGCTGTCCTAGGGCCTGGACAAAGGGGGACAGCACAAAGGTCATGGGGGACCGCCGGAGGCCCAAGACGCCGGCATCCCCGCGGTGTCTCCGCACATCTCACCGCCATTCGCCGCCGTCGCCGCCGTCGCCGCCGGAGATTACGTAGGGCCGGAGTCCGACGCCGAATTCCCTCCTCCGGAAACGCGACTGCGGCGCCGAACTTCACGGGGTCCGGACGGCGCGGTGGGCGGGGGCGGAGGGCCCAGGCCGCAGCGGGCGGGGCCGATGCTGCGGTGGGCGGGGCCGATGCTGCGGTGGGCGGGGCCGAGGCCCTGGCCGCTGAGACCCGTTGGGGAGGTCCGGCGTTCCCAGGTGGCAGGCACCGCTCTGGATGGGAGGACGACGCCCTAAACAAGGGAACGCTCTCGAAGCTCCCCTAGTGGGGAAAGAAAAGCGGTCACAGAAGCGCCGTGAATAGCAGCCGAAACCGGACGGCGAGGGATCAGCAAAGACCTCCCGTGCCAGGCGGGCGCGACCGGTCGGGTGGCGGGAGGACGCGGGGGGCAGGGGCCCCGGTGCAAGGCGAGGTCGGAGACTTGGGCGAGATGCCGTCCTGCAGGCACCGTGGGATAGCCCGCTGTCCACTGTGATGGTGGGCACCGGGGAAGAGACGTTCATCCAAACAGTGATGTGCTTAGCCAGAGGGAGTCGTTTTGTTGTTTAAGCAGGAAACTTAGACTGACCCCGCCCCTCCCAGAGGGACTCACTTAAAAGCAAGTCGGGGAAACCAGCCCCAGGTAGCAAAGCCCAGATACAAGGGCGGGTCAGGCCAGGTGGAGACATCCAATCAGTGGGGCGCATACTGTCTCCCTGGCTACCAGGGAGTATGGGCCCCTCCTTTGGGGCGCCAATTCTGACCAAGGTAATATGCTAGTTCAAATAGCTACTGTAGGGTAAATCGAAATTCAATTGGTCACTTATGTGTGACCTAGCATGACTGTGCAGTTTTCTCTGTGTGTTGCAATCTCATTGGCCACCTGTGTGTGGCCAGGCTCATCCGCATGGCCTTTGCTCTATAAAAGTTAGTCTATTAGGCTGGGGGAGGTCGCCTCTTTGTTAGAGATGGCCCCGACCAGTTAGTTGGTTTGATTCTCGATACTTGGCGCGAAATAAAGCTTTGTTTGATCTTCGCTTTGTATCAATCTCACTCCTTTGATCACGGACCCATTATTGGGGGACCTATCAATGTGGTCTCACTCAGATGTGTTTGAAAGATCCCTCTGCTGCTTGGGATTAGGGTTAGGGCTGGAGGGCTGGGGGCGGGTGAGGCTGGGAACATTGGTGGAGGGTGGTCAGAAACAGAGGGGAAGAGCCTGCACACTTGCTGGTGGCTGGATGTGAGCGCTGCAGGGAAGAGGGCAGAGGGAGCCCCATTCCACAATCTGCCCAGGACAGTACTCCCGCCATATTGCACTACAAACCAGGGTGTCTCCTCCCTGCCCCGGGGTCACAGGCGTCAGCTGACCTCCGCAAGAACGAGGGGCTCCAGGAGGATGGGAGTCAGAGCGTTGTCTGATGATTCAGAAATTGGATAGAAAATGTCGTTACCTGAGACCATGGGTGGGAAGTGTTGCCTGCCTATGCTGGGAGGTCTCAGAGGGGAGACGGCTGGTCATCACAGATCGCTGGTGTGCTGTTTACTGCAGCGTAGCAAGTTGCCACAAAACTTAGCAGATCGAAAACAGTAAACATCTGGTACAGTTTCTGAGGATCAGGAATCTAGCAACAGGACAGCTGTTTGGTTCTAAGTTAGGGTCTCTGGTGACCCCTCTTGAAGGGAGGAATATCAAAACCTTTTAGACATACTTTTAAACTACCACAGTTAGGATACACAGTCCCAGCAGATGGAGGTTTTGGTGGTGAGTCGGTTCCAGATCCAAAAGGGCTTTTTCCTGCCTTGTTGGCTGGGAATCAACCTGTGAGACTTGGCCCAGAACTGCTTCTACGAGAAAGCCTTCTCAGCCCAAACATCTGTGTCTGAGCACAAGCCTCACACCAGACTGCCCTCTTCCCCGGCCCTATGTGCAATCAGCCATGCAGTCCTATCAGTTTACCTCCTAATGGTCTCTGCCCCCCCCCACCCCACGCACACCATCTCTGCCCTGAACAACCTCAATGCAGGCCTTGCTGATTTCTGCACTTCCTCTCCCTTGTCCCTCCTGTGGTGGGAGTGAGCTTTGTAAAAACAAAAACTGTGTTACTCTCTTGCCTAGGAATCTTCCGTTTCCTCCATCATGAAGTCCAGACTTCTTAGCTGACATGGACAGCTGTTTGCCTGATCTTCCAGCCAGCCCATGCCCGACAAATCACACAGAGGCAACAATTTCCAGACCTCACTGTGCTCTGGTCCCACTGATCTCCCAGCCTTCTGAGTTTCTCCTTATAGGCCCCTGCAACCCCACTACCCTCTGCCCTGCACAGATACCTCATTTTCCTTCCCTGGCAGTACTAGCACCTGTTCAAACCCCCAGACCCAGAGAGCAGGTCCCTGAAGAACTTTATAGAGAGGAAGGCATAGAGGACCCAGCCTTCCATTTCAGTAAATCTCCACATCTCTCCACTGCCTCCCACCCTGGCATGTAAAAGGGACTCAGAAAAGTAAGTACAAGTCCTCAGCTTCCTCTCCCTGGCTTCTCACCTCCACAACCACCCCAGAAACCACTCCTAACATGGCACTCTCCATCACAATGGCTACTCCCTATTCTTTTTTTTTTTTTAATTTTATTTATTTATTTTTCAGATCGAGAGAGAGAGAGAGAGCGAGCGCATGCACAGGCAGACAGAGGCAGAGCGAGAAGCAGGCTCCCTGGCAAGCAAGGAGCCTGATGTGGGACTCGATCCCAGGACGCTGGGATCATGACCTGAGCCGAAGGCAGCTGCTCAACCAACTGAGCCACCCAGGGGTCCCTACTCCCTATTCTTAAATAGATAATTCCCCACTAGTCTCCACTAAAACCATCCTTCCTCTGCCTACTCCCCTAGCATCTCTAGAAAATATGTTACAAATTTCATACCTGTAAATATCAATATTCATATGCAGTCACTTCTTATCATTCCAGGTAGTTCTATATAAAGTAACTGAGAACAGTGAATTGGTGAATACTGAACCACTGCTCCTAGGGGAAGTACACTTGGGTTCTTGGGAGCCTCCAGTCACAATATTTTCATCAACCACTTGATACATCACCTTGTTGTGTTTCTCTATTTAATATATATTAACATACAGATCTAGTATACGTTGTTGATTTATTAACACTGACATCATGGCCAACAGCATGATGACTAGTACCTGACTGAAGCTTACGTAGCACATGTATTTTCTCCGTAAGGCACAGCACACCTAGACACTAGACACTAGGAACACTAGACAGCATCCCAGCACTATGCTTGAGAGCTATTTTAAACAGCAAAACCACCACAAAAAGCAAAAGAATGCAAAAAAGTGTAACACTGAATGTACTCTAATAAGGACACTGGTTTAAGAGTATGAGAGCAGTGTTGCCGGTTCAGCCTGGCTGGGAACATGGCAGTGGAGTCACCCAGAATTTTCATTACTCCGCGCATCTCCATGAATGACTGTGAAAGCATGAGGGGAGGTTTTGGGGGTTACAAGTAAAATTTTAGCAACCAGGTGAATTTGCAAATATGGAATCCACAGTAATGAAGATTAACTGTATAAATAATATACAGTTTACCTTATATATTTGAAGGTAAAAATCAAAAATGGATGTCATTAGCACCTAGTTGAAGAAACAGAACATTATAAATGTAATGCAGGACTTCTGTGTGTGTACATTAACATAATTATGGGGACGCCTGGGTGGCTCAGTCAGTTAAGCAGCTGCCTTTGGCTCAGGTCCTGGGATCGAGTCCCTCATCGGGCTTCTTGCTCAGCAGGGAACCCACTTCTCCCTCTGCCTACCACTCCCCTTGCTTGTGCTCTGACAAATAAATAAATAAAACCTTTCTAAAAAATAACATAAATATGTATCTCTAAACCATACTGTTTAGTTTTGCATGTTTTGAACTTTACATACATTAAATCACCCTATATGTGTTCTTAAGCTTCTTTTTCTCTGTAAGTTTGTGAGGGTTATACATGTTACTGTGTGCCATTATAGTTCACGGTCTTCACTGGTGATAATATTCTACCGTATAAGGAAACCTAACAATAAACATTTGTTTCTTCCACTTTTTTTTTTTTTTTTTGCTATTATAAACAATGCACTGGGCATATTCTTGTATGTCGCCTATGTGCACGTATTTCTCTAAGATCTATATCTAGGAGTGGAAAAGCTGAGTTGTATGGTTTTTTCACTTTCGTTATAGTATACTTTGATGAAAAATTCTTATTTTGAACATTGTTAAATGTATCAATCTTTTTATTTTCCCTTTTTGTGTCTTAAGAACCTTTTGTTAACCAGATCATTCAAATTTTTTGCCTGGAAGTGATTTTTCTGTCTGTTATAAAGTAGGAGTCAGTTTTGTTTTTTAAAATATGGATAATCAACTTTTCTAACCCCATTTGTGAAATTCAAGTCTGCCAGGCACCTTTGTTTGAAGTTCATTGCTACGTATGCATGGATGAATTTCAGAGCTCTACACTGTGCTCCATTAGGCATTTTGAATATCCCCACACTACGACCACTCTGCTTAACTGCCAGTCTTTACAGTAAGTCTGATACAGAGGGCTGCCGCTCTCACCACTGTTCAACAGAGTATTGAAAGTCCCAGCCTCAGCAGTCAGACAACAAAAAGAAACAAAAGGCATGCAAATCAGCAAAGAAGAAGTCAAACTCCCACTCTTCACAGATGACATGATCCTCTACATAGAAAACCCAAAAGACTCTACCAAAAAATTAACAGAACTTATACAGGAATTCAGCAAAGATGCAGGATATAAAATCAACGCACAGAAGTCAGTCATTATTTCTATACATTAACAATGAGGCGGAAGAAAGAGAAATCCATCAATCCCATTTACAATTGTACCAAAAACCACAAGGTCCTAGGAATAACCCTAACCAACAAGGTAAAGGATCTGTACTCTGAAAACTATAAAACATTTATGAAAGAAATTGAGGTAGACACAAAGAAATGGGAAAACATTCCAAGCTCATGGATTGGGATAACAAATATTGCTAAAATGTCTATGCTACCTACGGCAATATACATTCATCCTCATCAAAATGCCATCAACTTTTTTCATGGAGCTGGAACAAACAACACTAAAATTTGTATGGAACCAGAAAATACCCTGAATAGCCAAAGGAACGTTGAAAAAGAAAAACCAAAGTGGGAGGCATCACAATTCTGGACTTCAAACTGCATCACAAAACTGTAATCATCAAGACAGAATAGTACTGGCAAAAGAAGAAAAAAAAAAAAAACAAAAACAGACAGACACATGGATCAATGGAACGGAATAGAGAACCCAGAAAGGGACCCTCAACTCTATGGTCAACTAATCTTCAACAAAGCAGAAAAGACTGTCCAATGGAAAAAAGACAGTCTCTTCAACAAATGGTGCTGGGAAAATTGGACAGTCACACGCAGAAGGATGAAACTGGGCCACTTTCTTACTCCATACCCCAAAATAAATTCAAAATGGATGAAAACCTAAATGTGAAGCAAGAATCCATCAAAATCGTAGAGGAGAACACAAGTAGAACCTCTTTGACCTCAGCTGCAGCAACTTCTTGCTACACATGTCTTCAAAGGCAAGGAAAAGAAAGGCAAAAATGAACTACTGGGACTTCATCAGGATAAAAACTTTTGCACAGGAAAGGAAACAGTCAACAAAACTAAAAGACAACCTATGGAATGGGAGAAGATATTTACAAGTCTTATCAGATAAAAGGCTAGTATCCAAAATCTATTAAAAAAAAAAACAACCTATCAAACTCAACAACCAAAAACCAAATAATCCAGTCAAGAAAAGGGCAGAAGACATGAAAAGACATTTCTCCAAAAAGACATACAAACGACCAACAGACACATGGAAAAATGCTCAGTATCACTTGGCATCAGGGAACTACAAATCAAAACCGCAATGGTATACCACCTCACATGGGTCAGAAAGGCTAAAATTAACAACTCAGGAAACAACAGATGTTGGCGAGGATGTGAACAAAAGGGGACCCTCTTAGCACTGATGGGAATACAAACTGGTGCAGCCACTCAAGACTGTATGGAGATTCCTCAAAAAGTTAAAAATAGAGCTACCCTACAACCCAGCAATTGCACTATTAGGGACTTATCCAAAGGATACAAACATGGGGCGCCTGGGTGGCTCAGTCCTTTCAGCATCTGCCTTCAGCTCAGGTCATGATCCCAGGGTCCTGGGACTGAGTCCCGCACTGAGCTCTCCGCTCAGCAGGGAGCCTGCTTCCCCCTCTCCCTCTGCCTGCCCCTCTGCCTGCTTGTGCTCTCTCTTGCTATCTCTGTCATTGTCTCTATCAAATAAATATTTTTTTAAAAAGGGTACAAACATAGTGACTCATAGGGCGCGTGCACCCATGCTTATAACAACCATGTCCACAAGAGCCAAACTGTGGAAAGACCCTAGATGTCCACTGACAGATGAGTGGATAAAGATGTACATGCAATGGGATACTACTCAGCCATCAAAAGAATGAAATCTTGACGTTTGCAACAACATGGATGGAACTAGAGGGTATGATGCTAAGTAAAGTAAGACAGAGAAAGACAAAAATATGGTATCTGGGACCCGGATCTTGATTTCCGGTACCACTCTCTAATAAAAGAAACCAGCGTTCCATGGGAAGATGACCAATGCTACAGCCAGAACAGGCAGCGCACAGGAGCCGCCTGGAGACGAGCTCCCAGTTCCCTACTAAATTACAATCATTTCTCAGCCAGCTCCTCTGATTTTTATTTCAAGGTCACCTTAATTAAAACTTTGAGTCTTCCTCGGTGTTACTAAAAACAAACTGAACACCTAGTTAGCTCTAAGATCCATTCTTTGATGTGGACGTCAATCGTTCCAGTACAGTATGTTGAAAAAGATGATCTTTTCTCCTTTAACAGCCTTTTCTCCTGTATCAAAGATCAGCTGACTGCATTGGTAGGCGCCTCTTTCTGGGCCCTCCACTCTGATCCACTCATCTACTTGTCTCTTTTTTCGCCAATACCAGACTGTCTTGATTCCTGCAGCTTTATAGAGCGCGTTTCTTTTTTTTAAGATTTTATTTGTCTGACAGACAGACCACAAGCAGGCAGAGAGGCAGGCGGGGGAGGGGGGGGTGGGAGCAGGCTCCCCGCGGAGCAGAGAGCCCGATGCGGGGCTCGACCCCAGGACCCCGGGACCACGACCCGAGCCGAAGGCAGAGGCTCAACCCGCTGAGCCCCCGGCGCCCCTACAGAGAGCCTTAACGTCGGGTGGAATCGGCGCGTGCTTGGACTCTGGTGTTCCTCAGTACTGCGCTGGCTGCTCCGCGTCGTTCGCCTTCTCCTGACTCACTTTGAAATCTGTTGATATCCACCACTTTAAAGGTTCTTCAAATTTTCCGTTACTGGTGTCAGCTTCATCTCACTGCGGTCCGAGACCAGGTTTTGCTGACTCCGCGGTGTCCCGCGGCTCGGAACGGGCTTCCGGCGGCCGTTCCAGCGAGCGGAGAAGAGCTCGCGTCGGGACACACCACGCGGCCTGTGCATTCGCTGCACCTGCATCTCGGAGAACGAAATCCTCCCCCGGGCGCCTGGCTGGCCCAGGAGGGAAGCGTGTGGACCGCTCTCGGGTGGCCAGGCCCAGCCCCGTGGTGGGCACCGGGCCTGCCTCAATCAACGGGCGGCTAAAGAGAAGAGACCTTTCCCCGCCTCCGCCTTCCCCGGTTTAACTGGGCCCTGGGTCGAACTCCAGCGTCTTCCTTATACTTTGAAAACTCCCTCGTGCTGCGGTACGTGCGGCCGATCTGAGCCCGCGTCCAGCGCCACCACACGGCCTCACCGCGCCACAGGGGCCTGTCACCGAGTCCCGCCGGCTCCGGCGCCCGCGCCCCAGCGGCCCGCGCCCCAACCCACCGCCGCCGACCCAGGCACGCGCTCCGGTGACCCAGCGCACTCCTCTTACTTTGTGAAGCACGAATCTTTTCGTTACGAGTAGGGAAAGGCTTCGTTTCGCCTCCGTTTACCCCTTTTCCGCTCCTTTCCCGGGGCGTTTCCGACTGAGAGCCGGTCCCGCCCGCCTGAGGAAGCCCGGCCGTTCCTCACAGCGGCCCGCACCACGACCCGGAACTGGCCAGGAGCATAGGCTCTTCCGGGCGGCTAGAGCGGCCGCCGGAAACGGGCGTCCGATTGGTGGCGAGCTGGAGGGCGCGGCGGAAGTGCAGTGCGGGCACTTCCTGTCCGGCCGCTCGGGCTCCGGCGGTCGGTAGTCTGCGAGCCGCACCTCCGCCCCAGCCGCGAAGCCGCCCGGCGTGAGTCGGCACCGGTGCGGGGGGCGCGGAGGCGGCGTGGAGTGTGCGGTGAGAGGCGGACGGGGGAGCGGCGGAGACCCCCGGGCCGCCGAGCGGGGGGCGGCCGCGCGGACGGGGAGGGCCTCAGCGCGGGCCGAAGCTGGGCGTGCTCGGGGGTGCGTCGGATCGTGCTTTCCTCGGAGACAGGACAGTGCGGTGCCCGCGGCAGAGGCGGAGGGGGGCCGAGGGTGCGGGTGTGAGCGCGGCGGGGAAGGGGCCTCGGCCGCTCGGCGGCTGCTCGGGAAGCCGTGCGGCGGGGGTGGTCACTGCGGGTCCTCACGCTCTCCTCGTCTGAGGCTGGCCCGCACTACGCAGAGCACCTTGTACGTCTTCTTCCCGAAATCCGCGAAACAGCCCCTCGGGATAAGTCTCCCTTGAAGTCCGTGTGGAGACTCGGGTCTCGTCCCCGAGGCGTTGGCACCAGCGGGTGGTGTGTTCAGGGTGGGGCGCGGCCCGCGCTTCCCGCCGCGGTGGTACCGGCCTCCCGGCCCGAGTGCGGGCGCGCCCGCCGTACGCGCTTCCTGCGCCGGGCTGGGGGCCTCGGAGGTGGGAGTTGGCTGGGGGGGTCTCCGGGGAGGCATTGCCCCGTGGCGTTCTCGATGTCGTGTGCATACCGCCAGTTCCCACTGTACCCAGCCAGCTTCGGCCTTTCTCTTGAGTTTTGGAGCTATAAACCCAAAAGCTCTGATTCTCCCCTTGTAAGTCTAAAATACAACGTGTACCAAAACGGCTTTTAATTTTTACCCTTCAGATGTAAGTTTTATTCTTCAGAGTGAATGATTGTCATCTCGGTAGCTTGGGGCAAACCTTGGCTTCTCATCCCAGATCTAATTCATCAGCAAATGCTTTGACGATGCCTCTGAAATGCATCTAGAGTCTGATCACTTATCACCTGCTCCCACCACTGGTCCAAGATACTGTCCTCTCTAGTGGATTGTTGCTGCAGCCGTCCAGCTGGTGTTCTGTTTACACCCTTACACTCCCCACCTCCACCCCTAGTCTCTTCTCAGAGCAGCCGCTGGAGAGGCCACATGGTAGGTCCTAGCACTGCCCAGATCTTCAGGATACTTCCCAGCTCATTCAGAGCAAAAGCCCATGTCCTGTAGCCTATGAGGCACCCCTCCCTCCTCTCTCTTGCCCTCCCTACTCCACTTCAGCCCCTCTGGTCTCCTTGCCCTTACTTGAACACATCAAGTGGGCCATCGCCTCACACCCTTTGCCCTTGTGCATTCCCCTTCCTGGAATTGATCTCCCCTAATATCCACACAGCGCCTGCCCTCACTCCATCTAGATCTCTGCTTTGGTGTTGCTTTATCAAAGTTGCCTTCCCTGGCCATCCTGTGTAAAATATCTCCTCCCACCAGCTGCTGCCCTCATGCTGTTCATTCTTTCTATCCCTTATCATCACCTGACACAGGTTTTTGTTCGCCAACCGGCCTATGTGCTTTTACGCACCACCTTAGGGTAGGTGCCTGGCCTGCTTGTCCCCAGCTGTTTGCCCACTTTCCAGGACCCTCAAGGGGGTCCTGAGATGCAGCCTATTGTTTGCCCTGGCCAGGTGCACTGCTGGGGCCATCATATGGTGGCCTTAGGATGCTGTTGTACCAGGGGCTGCTGGGGAAGCCTGGTGGTAGAGAGGGGATATAGTCTCAGGGACCACTGGGTGTTTAGTTCCTCTGCCCTTCCCAGGGCTTTCTGGCAGCTGCAAACTTGGTCTCTGCTGCTATAGACCTCTTGAGATCTAGGCACGGAAGCCTCAGTGTTGCTGTGAAAAGCAGACTGGTCACACTCCATTACAGCCTTCCCTCTCCCTGCAGTTTTGCCCACCTCCTTGGGACAAGCTAAGAGATCTAGCGATGGCCGTCAAAGATCTCCTTCCTCCTGAGCCTCGGGTGAGTGGTCCTCTTGAAGATACCTGAGCCCTTTCTTGGCTAGAGTCTCTCCATGGTTCTCTCTATGAGGAGCTGTCTTCACCAGTGTTCTCAGTCCCTGAGTTCCAGTCCCTTAAATGTGCTGCACACTATCTTCCCAGGTCCTGCACTAGGCAGTAGAGGTCAGGGGTTGGGCAGACAGAGACAAGCCAAAATGGTGCTGGTCTCAAAGAGCCTCGTCTTGTGAGGACAACAGTCTGGTACATGCATTAAAAGGGGTTTTGCCTATCATGAGCCACCCTGGGCCTGACCCTGGAGTTGCAACAAGATATTATTGTTCCAGGTTTTGGTTTCTTTTGAGGATGTGGCTGTGTTCCTTTCCCGGGAAGAGTGGGGCCGTCTGGGCCCTGCTCAGAGGGGCCTCTACAGTGATGTGATGCTGGAGACCTACAGAAACCTGGTCTCACTGGGTAAGTGAGGTTCAGCTCTGGGTTGCATGCTCATGAACAGCACTAGGGTTAGACTCAAGGCTCAGAGGCATCTTTCCTCCAGGCCCAAACACAAGGCATTTCTGACCGTGGTTTCAGGCAAGCCTGGTCTGCACAGAGTCTGTACCACAGACTCCCCCAGTCTCCTTGTAGGAAATAAGAAAGAAGAATATCGTTCATTAAACCCTAAGTATTTTCACATCCAGAGTCAATCGTAATGCATCTTCAGGGTTGGTGTTAGGTTAAATGGTTTATAGTTGTCTCTGAGGCTAACATATCATAACTTTTTTTTTAAAGAGGTTTATTTATGATCTCAGGGTCCTGGGATCAAGCCCCACATAAGGCTCTCTGCTCAGTGGGGAGCCTGCTTCCCCACCTCTCTCTCTGCCTGCCTCTCTGCCTACTTGTGATCTCTCTCTCTCTGTGTCAAATAAATAAATAAAATCTTTTAAAAATTTAAAAAAAAAAGAGGTTTTATTTATGTATTTGAGAGAGAGATGGTAAGCACAGAGGGAGAAACAGACTCTGCACTGAGCAGAGAGCCCAATGCAGGGCTTAATCCCAGAACCCCAGTATCATGACCTGAGCCGAAGGCAGATACTTAACCCACTGAGCCACCCAGGTGCCTCATATCATAACTTTAAGTTCACACAGGTAGTCAGGGGCAGATCTAGGATTTGAATCCATTTGGTTTTCAAGCCGTCCCTTACACCAAAACATGCTGCTTCCCTTTACTCCTCGTAGAAGTCAACACCAAGATTCTATTATTAGAGTCTTCTAGCATGATGTGTTCAGGCCCCAAATCTTTCCCTTATCCTTGGCCCCCAGAAGAGCTGGGTTTACTTTTCTTCAGCGGGGGAAGAGGCCTGCATCTGTCTCCTTGGTTTACAGACAGGTGGCAAGGGAGGTCATGAACAGGACAAAGGTGCTGCCCATGGGGCCATCTTATCCTGGACTTGGGTGAATTGTCAGCCTTGCTTCCTTTCTCTGGAGCAGGACTTCAAGGTTCCAAGCCTGATGTCATCTCCAGGCTGGAGAAGGGGGAAGAGCCGTGGGCCTCATACTCACCGAGAATTGAGGAAGGCTGGATCTGGAGTCATGGGAGTGAAAGTGAGTCTCCAGGAGAGCCGCCGTGCTCTCCTGCCCCTGCTGGCGGGTGCTGCCACTTTGCCAGGCCCTTCTCTGTGAGCTCTGGACCACATCGTTTGTCACGCCAGAGCTTTGCTCCATTCCCACCTCTTTTCTTTCTGATCTATACCCATAAATGAGCTCATGTTTCCCTAACCCTACAAAATGTTCTTTCAATCCCAGGAAAGAGCTCAGGTATGTCTCTGGCAGCTGGCTGCCTCTCAATTGCTTCTGTGTCACCCAGTCTTTCTCGGGCCTTGCTGGCCAGCTCTGCCTTGGCTGCTTAGGAAGGCCATCCAGAGATATGCCCTCTGCCCAGACTTACTCCTGCTGTTGCCCAGAGTTCCCAGGCCGATTCGGGGCCTTGGAGGAAAACATGAGCTAGGGTTTCTTCCTGTGCAGCAAAGGGCGTGGGCATGAAACTAGTAACTGGAGCAGCGTCTTCAGCTGCCACAGCCACTAACGATGCCGGGAATCTGTGCTCAGGGCATGCCCAGTGCTTTGCTGACACAGCGAACTTAGCAGTCCAATATCCTCGCAGAGTCGGTACCCGAGAAACTGAGGCCCAGAGAGATGCGGTTGCTGGCCGGAGATCACACAGCTGGTCAGGAACAGAGCTGGGTTAGACTCTGGCATACTGGCTCCACGCCCCATGCGTTCTTTTTCCCTTCTTAGAAACAGTTTTGTTAAGGTTTATTAAGTGTATAATATGCTTATTTACTATCTAAGATGTGCAATTTGGTAACATTTCTGGGCTGTGTATTGTATGTGTGAAACATTCACTATGGTCAAGATAGCAGACATACCCCAAAGTTTTCTGCTCTCTCGGCAATTCCTCCCTCTTACCCCTTCCCATCCCTGTCATGAAGCAGTTTCTAGTCTGATTGCTGTCAATATGAATTACATTTTCTAGAGTTTTATATAATTGGAATCATAGAACAGGTACCCTTTTCTTTTTGTCTGGCATCTTTTGACTCCACGTAATTCTTCTGATATTCATCTGTGTTATGTATCAATAACTCGTTTATTTTGGTTATTATTTTCTTTGTATGGCTATGCCACAATTTATCAAGTCTGTTAACAGACATTTGGGTTGTTTCCAATTTGGGCTTAGTACAGATAAAGCTGCTGTGAACATTTGTGTACATATCCTTGTAGGACCATACGTTCCTTTTCTCTTGGATAAATACCTAGTAATAGCATGGCCAGATTACGTGCTGGTGTATATTTAACTTTTAGGAAACTGCCAGAATGTTTTCCAAACCGGTTGTACCATTTGACATTCCACCAACAATGGATGCGAGTTCCGTTTCCCTGCACCCTGATCACTTGGTGTGCGCAGTCTTTTTTAAAATTTTAGCTGCTCTGATGAATGTATACTTGTGTCACATTGTTGTTTCACTTTTGATTTCTCTGATAAAGATTCAGAGTGTCTTGTTTTCTTTCTGTGTATTTTCAGTGGCAAAGCGTCTGTTCATATCTTTGCTTATTTTTTAACTCGGTTTTTGTTCTTGTCTGAAGTTTTACAGAGTTGCTTTCTGGATATAGAGCTGTTCTAGACACAGGCCCTTTACCAGATAGATGCTGTGCATAGGTTTTCTCTGGGGGCCTCGTCTCTACTCTCTTGCCGTGTCTTGGAAGGGAGACATTTCACTAAATTCTGATGAACAGCAGCCCGTCAGTTTGCTCTTTTATGGGTTGTGCTTTCGGTGTCACATCTGAGAAAACTGCTTAATTCAAAAGGTTTTCTTCTTATAGAAGAAAATTTTATAACTTAGAAATTTTAGGTATTTGGGTTTGTGATTCATATTGAGTTAGTTTTTGTGTCTGGTATGAGTTATGGAATCCAGGTAAATTTTTTACAAGTGATGTCCAGTTCCAGCAACATTTGTTGCAAAAAAAAATCCCTTCTCCACTTGTATTGCTTTTGTGCCTTTATCAAAAATAGTAAAAAACAGTAAAGTAAATCCCTTGGAAGTACTGTGAGTTGATCACTGAAGTCTGTTAAAAAGACTTAGCCCAATTTTAGATCCATCTATTCAACGTTTTCAGCTCCGTTTCCTTGTCGGCTGAACAGTCTGCGAGTCACAGCCTGTTACAGCTCTAATGATAAGCAGTTGACAGAAGAGAGGCCCCACTGTGCTCCCATGGCATCTCACAGCAGGGCTCCTCTCACTGTTCTGACCTGGTTGTCCTTTCGACAGTCCTTGTGTTCACATGATTCAGTTTTTTTGTTTTGTTTTGTTTTTAGTAAATTTCCTTTCATTGGATTTCAGAATTCATCTGTATCACGGTTTTTGCAAATATTCAGGTAATTTACTCACTGGGAATGTGTGCTGTGGGTTATTGCCACGTTTAGCTGTTCTGCCCATGCTGCACCTGCTGTCTGGATGAGTAGCCAACCTCTTCATATCTGTTTTCTCTGTTTACCCTGATTTGCTTCTGTGAAGCCAAATTGTCCAGACCTTTTTTCCCAATATCCATTAATCTGTATACCTTTTATTCATTATAAGCCATTTATAATTCATTTATTTTTTTAAATAGGGGCATCTGGGGGGCTCAGTCATTAAGCCTCTGCCTTCAGCTCAGGTCATGATCCCTGGGTCCTGGGACTGAGCCCTGCATTGGGCTCCCTGCTCAGCGGGGAGCCTGCTTCTTCCTCTCCCACTCCCCCTGCTTGTGTTTCCTCTCTCTGTGTGTCTCTCTCTGTCATTAATAAATAAAAAACCTTTAAAAAGAAAAAAAAAGGATGGATTCATTTATTTCGGGGGGAGGGGCAGAGGGAAAGAGGCAGACTCCATGCTGAGCCTAGAGCACAACACAGGGCTTGATCTCATGGTACCAAGATCATGACATGAGTCAGACACTTCACCAACTGAGCCACCCAGGCACCCCTCATTCATTTGTTTTTAAACAAATATTTGAATACCTATTATAAGTAAGCTAGAAGAAGATACCTTGTTTGCAAAGTAGGAGCAGTGACATGAGCAGTCATCTTCTTAACACTCTTGTCACCTTTCTGAAAGCTCTTTTTTCCTCAGGTCATCCCTCACTGTTCCTGCTCCATCTGTTCCTAGTTAGCCGAGATGTAAGCCTTTGACCTCGGGCTTCTCTCCTTCCTTCCTTCCTTCCTTCCCACACCAGCCTTCCTTGCTTTGATAACATCTCTTCCCCTCTTTCCTCTTCTCAATCCCAGTGAGGTGGTTTTTTGGTTCTGCATTCAGGAAATCCAGTATCCTCCTAGGAGATCGTTGTTTCGTGTAACTATTCCTATTTATTCTCTAATTCTTTCTCCCACGGTAAAATATGAGCAACTCATTTGTCCTATTCTTTCAGGTTTTGAGTCTCGGACAGGAAAGAAGGGATTGACTCCAAGACAGGAAATTTCCAAAGCAGTGGGGTCCCAGAGAGCAAAACCAGAAGAACATGTAAAGAATATTTCCAAGGAACCTGATTTTGAAGAGATGAGTAAAACTGAGGGAAAATTAAAGAACTGCCAGAGAAAATCTGTGGAGGAAGGACTTAAGAAATCCTTCTCCCAGAAGAACAATTCTGGGCCAGTGACATTGACACATATGAAAACCCCTATTGGAAGGGAAGGCCAGAAATCCAGTTCTGTGGAGGTCAACTGCACTGCAGACCCAAACCCATTTGGATTTCATAGAGCATCTAGAGGGAAGAGTCTCCACCAGAATGTGCCGTGTATGGATGACTTTCAGCAAAGCCAGGACCTCACTAATTGCCAGTGTTTCCCCCCAGAAGAAAGAGCCTGTCAGACAGATGTGTGTGTGAAAGTGCCCAGGCAGAGTTCAGTTCTTAGTGAGAATCAGAGGGTTAACAATCCAGAAAAATCCTTTGAGTATAATGAGTATGGAAAACCTTTCAGCCTGAGTAGAGCTCTTTCTCAGCATCAGAGAAGTCATGCTGGAGAGAAGTCCTGTGAGTGTGGCGGGTGTGGAAAAATGTCTCAGCACTGCTCTGTCCTAAGCCAACATCAGAGAGGTCGCTGTGGAGAGAAGCGCCATACCTGTGCTGAGTGTGGCAAATCTTTCAGGGCTCATTCCTATTTCATTCAGCACCATAACACTCACACTGGAGAAAGACCTTATGAGTGCAGTGAATGTGGGAAAGCTTTCAGTGTACGTTCATCTTACAGTCAACATCTTAAAATTCATACTGGGCAGAAACCTCATGAGTGTCATCAATGTGGAAAAGCCTTTAGTCATAGCTCTAACTTGATTCATCATCAGAGAATTCATAGTAGAGAGAAACCATACAAGTGTAAGGAATGTGGGAAGGATTTCAGTAGACACTCTCACCTCCTTCAGCATGAGCGAACTCACTCTGGAGAGAAACCTTATAACTGTACTGAATGCGGCAAAGCCTTCAGTGCACAATTATCTCTCATTCAACATCAGAGAACTCACACAGGAGAAAAACCCTATGAATGCAATGAATGTGGGAAATCCTTTAGCCTGAACCGAACCCTTACTGTTCATCAGCGAATTCACACTGGAGAGAAACCCTATAAGTGTAACGAATGTGGAAAATCCTTCAGTCAGCGCTCCCAAGTCATTCAGCACAAGAGAGTTCATACTGGAGAGAAGCCTTATGTCTGCAATGAGTGTGGAAAATCATTCAGTGCTCGCCTGTCCCTCATCCAGCATCAGAGAATTCACACTGGAGAAAAACCTTACAGATGCAGTGAGTGTGGGAAAACCTTCAGTCAGAAGGGACATCTTATTCAGCATCAGCGAATTCACACTGGAGAGAAACCCTATGAGTGTAATGAGTGTGGAAAAGCTTTCAGCCAGAGTTTTAATCTTATTCATCATCAAAGGACACACAATGGTGAGAAGCCCTATGAATGTAATGAGTGTGATAAAGCCTTCAGTGTGCTCTCTTCCCTTGTTCAACATCAGAGAGTCCATAATGGTGAGAAGCCCTATGAGTGTCACAAATGTGGGAAGGCCTTTAGCCAGGGCTCACACCTCATTCAGCACCAGAGGAGCCACACTGGGGAGAAACCCTATGAATGTAACAAGTGTGGGAAAACCTTTGGGCAGATATCCACCCTGATTAAGCATGAGAGAACACACAATGGAGAGAAACCCTATGAGTGTGATGACTGTGGGAAAGCCTTCAGCCAGAGTGCACACCTTGTCCGCCATCGAAGGATTCACACTGGAGAGAATCCCTACGAGTGCAGCGACTGTGGGAAGGCCTTCAACGTCCGCTCCTCTCTCGTGCAGCATCATAGAATTCATACTGGGGAGAAGCCTTATGAATGCGAGAAGTGTGGCAAGGCCTTCAGTCAGCATTCACAGTTTATTCAGCATCAGAGGATTCACACTGGAGAGAAGCCCTACGTGTGCAATGAATGTGAGAAAGCCTTCAGTGCACGCTTATCCCTTATCCAGCACAAGAGAATTCACACAGGAGAGAAACCTTACAAATGCACTGAATGTGGAAAGTCCTTCCGACAAAGCTCTCACCTTATTCGACATCAGAGAGTTCACAGTGGAGAGCGCCCTTACGTGTGTAATGAATGTGGGAAAACTTTTAGTCAGAGAATAACTCTTACTAGTCATGAGAAAATTCACACTGGAGAGCAGGCCTATGAGTGTATTAAATGTGGGGACCTGTTTAGTGCACCGGCAGCTCTCATTCAGCACCATAAAGTTCGCAGTGGAGAATAACTGCTTTATTCGATAAAGTCTTCACTGTTGTACATCAGGAGCGGTATACTGATGTGAAAGCTTCCGTTTCGGAGATTCATCTCTTGAGTGATTTAACAATGTCCCAGTGCTAACTGAAGACAGGCTGCCGGGTTATGTGGTAGAAATTCCAAGGTCATATGCCTTTCCTCCCACAGAGGGTGCCCCGTGCTTGAGTACTTGAAACGAGCCCCGTCTGAGTACACTATTTAAGACTGTGTTTTCATAGCTCCAGACCTTAGGGTGCAGTAGGTATTTCATGCGGCCACTTGCTTTTCCTTCCTCATCTTCATCTATTTCAAGTTAAAAGAGAGTAACTGGAACCATTACACTTTAACCCACTGAGCCACCCAGGCACCCTGTGGAACCATTACACTTTAAATCTGAAAAAAAACAGGTTGGTATTTCCTTGTTGGTTTGGACCTCTTCAAAAAGTTTTTGTGTTGTTGTGAGGGATGTCCCTTTAACTTCAAAAGTATTATCCCTTTTCAGCATCAGGTAATCCAAACAGGGAGAAACTAGGAGCATGAACAAAATTTGTTAAGGAGGTGAGGCATGTGTGTAGATTCAGACTTTGAGATCCTGCTAGGAAGTCAAATGACACATGTAAAATGAGTTTTTCTACAAGGTAATTTGGAAAGTCAAACTGCTGTGAATTGGGAGGAAAATAAGCATAAAGTAGACACACCATAACATGGGATATGGCTTACAGGTTTTGTTTTCAAAACCAAGTTTGGTATATTCCATATCAGGTTTTTGGGGAGAGAAGGGGAGTGATCACAGCTATTCCCTTTCACTGGGCAGCCTGACACTGAACAGACCCTGGTGAGGAGTGGCAGGTCCTGCCAGAGGGCAGGACTCCAGGTAAGGCAGAGCCACTGAGCAGCTTTTAGTAGATAATTGTGCAGGTTGTCTGCATGCTTTAAAGGTACTTTTTGTCCTCTGGAATGACGTTGGTCACCAGTGTCTCAGCGTCCTTTAGTTCTCGATGTTCGAGATGAAGTATATCCTGGGAGCTCTGTCTTCCTAAACCCAGTTTTCAGAGTTGCCGTCCTTACCTGTGGTGCTTCTGCCCCGATTCACTCATGGGTGGCTCACTTCAGGATCCTCAGAACCCCATTCTCCAGAAACGTCTTTAGCACTTTCTCCTACATTTTGGTGGAAGAAAGATTAGTATCAAAATGAGCTGAAATAGGTTGTACATATGAGAAATTCCGCAACAGCAGTCTGTGAGAGACAGTTCTAGAAGCTAAAATCTGGCAGCTGAAAGTAGCTTAAGTCTGATGAACAAGCTGGATACCACATGTACAAACATCTCAGAAGGGATTGGCTGATTAGTATTTGGGATAAGCTATAATGGAGTGATGCTTTGTATATAAGAATCGGGGTAAGAAAGAAGAAAAGGTAAGAGCAATGAATTACTTAATAATTGGCCATTTTATTCCTTTATAGTGTCCTTTTCTCTAATAAAATTATTCCAGTTTTCCTGTTTATCAAAGGAACTTTCTTAGAATTTGACTGATCTTTTCTCCTTATGTTGATGTGACCTGTATTTCAGGTCTTATTTTCCAGGTTGTCCATATAGTAGTAGTGGTCTGGGCTTAGAATGTTGAAAAGCTGATTAGGAAATCTGCATCTTGGTGATAACCCTCCTAAGCACATTTCACCACAGATAGCTTTGACTTAAATAATAAAATAACATAAAAACTGGAGTGAATTTACTAATAAGGGTTATTGGCCAAACAGAAATCTTGACTTTTTTTTTTTTTCTTTCTGTACCTTAGCATGTACCAGGCATTGTGATTGAGGCTTTGCATGGGTTTTCTCATTTAAGCTTCACAGAATTTCAGTGAAGTAGGTACTTTTACTTACCCTGTTTCACAGTGGGGCTGGGACACAGAGAAGCTGCTTGGTGACCGTGCTGGCTCTGTGCAGCTCTACCACCCAGGCTCTCAGTACCTCCTGAGTCCTGCTGCACACAAGACTGAAGGCAGTGCTAGGAGGGAGCTTGCAACCCCAAGGCTGGCCCAGCTGACTGATTCCGAATGGGAAATAGTACAATTTACTTAAACATGGTTTGGCATGTGGCGTTTTATAGGTGTTTTATCAGGGAAGGAAAATGAGAAAACAGTCCAAAGGTAGGAGCCTCTGGCTTATGACTTTACTAATCACTCAACAGCATGTCCCACATGAAAGACGGGGAATGTGCATCTTTTCCTGAGGTGACCAAAACTTTAGTTTTAGTTTTGTCAGAAACTCCTCCTTACCTAGTTCTCCAGGCCTCTCAGGGACGTTACAACTTCTAGAAAAGGGACCTTTAAGAAGGAAGAAAAGAAAATTAAACTGTTTGCTCCAAGGATCTCTGGTATCCTTTTAAGAGACAGAAGGACTAGGAAGCCGTGGCAGTGTCTTCTTCAGGACTGCATGCAATCTTAGAATGCCAAATCTAATGCGAAAAAATATTTGGGTTTCTTTTTTTTTTTTTAAGATATATTTATTTATTTGAGAGAGTGAGAGCATGAGAAGGGAGAAGGTCAGAGGGAGAAACAGACTCCCTGTGGAGCTGGGTGCCCGATGTGGGACTTGATCCCAGGACTCCAGGATCATAACCTAAGCCAAACGAAAGCAGTCACTTAACCAACTGAGTCACCCAGGTGCCCTGGGTTTTTTTTTCTTTTTAATTTCATCTTTACATACAGTGGAGGTTTTACTTAACTAAGAATCCCAACACTTATCCTAATCCTCTATTTCAGCTTGTATGGCTAAAACATCATTCTAATTCCTGTGATGAGTTTTTCATTGTTTTAGTTTTCAGTTAAGTACTTCATCCAAATTGTATTCCATTTTATTTACATAGTTGTTAATGTTCTCGGTTCCAGTCATAAGTTTCTCTGTTACCCAATTTCTTCTTTAGCTTGGGGATGACATTAATACTGGTTGGGAGCCACACGGTCCTCTGATGTTGCAGACCCTCTCTGTGCTACACTTGCGGGTTAGCACAGAGCGGTCATCCACTTGGGACCCCCAGCTTCTATACCAAGTAAATTAGCTACAATTGAGGAGAGAAGGACATTTCGGTTTCTTCAGTAGGTGGAAAAAAGCTTTATGGAAGAGAGATTCATTCTGTAGTGACTGGCAGTGCTGACTGATGCCCTGTTCATCTACCCCAGGCTACTTTCCCTCACCCCAAGAGGGTCACCCAAGCTTGAGAAACACATTGGCAATGGTGCACCAACCTCTCTGGGAGATGCTGCAGTGGCTACTTCCTATAGGCTAGGAATAACAGTGGGAGGGCTGTCATGTAAATGGGTACAACTCACTGGGGTTGGATGGATACCACACAGTAGCTCATGACCCTTACAAAGACATGGAAGTGTGTCACCTTAACAGGCCCAGGGCCAGAGCAGTAACCACAGCAGTTACCCTGAATAATGGTGTCTCTGAGACTGAAAGAGCCGACTAAAGTCTGTATGAGTTTAAAAAAAAAAAAATTGGTGAAAAGACCTGAGCCTCATGAAAGGAGAAAAGGCTAGATTCCCTTGAGGAAAGACCCTGATGCTCTCCCCCAATTTTATACTATATCTTGTTTCCTTCCCCCCAAAGGGAATGTGGCCAATTATGGGGTAACCACATCGAAAGACAGGAAATACCCACACTTACAGAGAAGAGAAAGTAAAAATTAGCTTAGACCGGCAAAGGGGAAAAAAAAATCTATTAAACTATTCACTGGGCTGGAATCACGGATAAAACCAGCTTCAAAGGTTAGAGGAGAAAATACTTTCCAAAAGATGTATTCTGTTTTCTTACTGAGAAACTTCGCTCCCCAACATCACAGACTGACAGAAATGTGTTATAAATTATCAAAAGTGAAATAGGCCCTCTTTCCTGGCAGATATAAGTCACCTTGATACAGAGATGCAACATTGATTTACAACTAGAACCAGATAAGGTGTTTGAACACCTAAATTTTGCGGTTTTCAAGGAAATAGGAACCTGGGTCGACTTCACATTCCAGGCCTAAGGCTGACCCACTACTCAGAGCCCAGCTTTGCTGCCCACCCATCCAAGCACTGCTCCACATGGATTTCACTCAAAATCCACCCTTCCCTGAAGTCCTATAACAACTCCATTTTCCGTTGTTTATTGGGACACCCCACAGATCTCATGTTTGCCACTCTCTTGGTAATGGGTCTGTGACCCTGACTTGGTTGGCGTACAGGCTTGTCCTGGTAATCTGAGGCTGATTAGCCTAGGGTAGGGGTTACTGGGTTCTGACTCTGAATTGACATCGGTTCAAGACATTGCTGTTGTTTACCAGAGTAGGAGCTTATGGAGTCAAGTGGCAAATGGATTTTTAACTCAGGACCATCACAGTGAGATCACTGGAACCCAGAGTCCACCCCATCAAGAATGTATACACAGAGTAGACACACTGCACTTGACAGAATCCCCATATGAGTTCTCAGGGTGTTACAATAGGAATCCTTGGACTAAAGAGGCCCAGAGATGACCCCACCTCCCTACCTGTAGGTACATTACTCTGGGCAGACTAACTTCTCTGAGTGAGTTTGCTTATATGCAAAATGGGAAAAGAAATACCAATCCATGTGGGGCTATATTTGGGGATTAGTTAGAACCAAGTATGCAGAATGACCAGTGTGCTGCTCAGGACGCAGTGGGCACACTGCAGACCCACTCTGGTTGGGGTAACAAGAACAGAAAGAGCACATTGCCTTTGGAGAAGGATGGATTGAGTTACAATCTGGGTTTCTTCTCACTGGCCTGGTTTTCATTGTAAAAAAGGGCATAATAGAACTCCTACTGCAGAGTGATTTATGTGTAATGTAAGGGCCTATTTAGCCAGAGTGACTCCATCTCGGTTAAACAGCCATTTTGTTGTTTGTGCAGTAAACTTAAATGAACCCTCCCCCCAGAAAAACTTACTTAGAACCAAGTCCGGGAAACCAGTAAAAAATAGTCAGCCAGTTCCCAATAACAGAACCCAGAATACAAGGATGAGTCAGGCCAGATGGAGACATCCAATCAGTAAAAAGTACACATGCTATCTCCCGAACCACCAAAGAATGTAAACCCCACTTTTTGGGTGCCAAACTTGGGCGCCAATTCTTACCAGAGTGATAGGCTAGTTCAAACAGCTACTATGGGGTAAATTGTAATTCAATTAGCCACCTGTGTGTGGCCTAACATGACTATGCAACTTTCTGTGTATGTTACAATCTCATTGGCCACCTGTATGTGGCCAGGCTTAACCACATGGCCTTTGCTCTATAAAAGTTAGTCTGTGAGGCTGGGAGGGGTCACTCTCTTTACAGGTGACCCTGACCAGTCAGTCAATTCTTAAGCCTGTAAAATTGGGAGTCGTCGCTCTCTTCAGAGGCGGCCCTGGCTGGTCAGTCTGACTTCTGATGCTTGGCATGGAATAAAGCTTTGCATAACTTTCACTTTGTCTCAGTCTTGTTCCTTTGATAACGGGCCCCAACATTTTGGGGGCTTGTCCGGGATCAAACAATGAGAACTGAGCCAGCATCAGAATTTCTGGGAAAAGCCTCTGGAGGTAAGATCTCGAGATCCCATTCTACGAGATCCTGTTCTGTCTGTATACTTGCGGAGCTCCAGGGGTATAGCCCACCAGAGAGAAACTGGATGCAGTATTGCTCCCCAGGGCTGAAGTAAATGTGGGGATGCCCCATCCCCCCACTGGCAAATCGCCAGGGGGTTCAAGTCCCTGTAGGAGGTCAGGGGACTGAGAAAATCCCCACCAACAGCAGGTTGTGTTTTTGAGTTGGGATTATATCTTGCACACCCTTAGACTTGATATCTGGTCAAGGAAGGGCTGCTGGGTCTGCAGTTGTCTTTATCATGTCTTTTTGTTGTCTGTTGTTTGTTGTGTTTGAAGAAATGGGACAAGCAGGGAGTAAGGGACCTGTGACAGCCCTAAGTCTTGTTCTCCAGCATTTCAAGGATTTTCAAGGTAAAACCAACCAGTCGGGTGACAAGGTTTACCCAGGAAAACTCTCTAAAACTGGGAACCCTTTCTCTGCCTTCTGGCAGCACTTTGTTCTTCTGTCTCCCCCTTCTGTTTCTGCACCAACTTGGGTGCAGCCTACATAACTGGCCTCTAGACCATCCTCGGTGCTTCCTGCACCACGGCTCCTTCTCTCTTCACTGTCAAGGAACAAGAAGAGCACCCCCGGACCTAACACCCCCCACTCCAAATCTTCCCACCCGTGTCTCAGGTAAACATTCGAAGTGGAGTGGGCCCAGATGGAACATAAATCAGTATTTGAACTAAGCTAAGTTTGTTGGTTTAATTAAGATAGATATGTCTTTTAAGAAGGTCAAATAAGCTTATGTTATTTGTTAAAATCTGTTAGGAAAGAGATGACTGAACTGATGGTTAATTGTCTGTCTCAAAGTTTTAATGGGTAATTGTTAAAGTAGCTTTCAAAGTCTTTGGTAACCTGAAAGTTTAAAGTTTTGGTTGGATGACAAATGAAATTAAATTTGTTGAACATCGAGGTCTTAACCAAATGGGATAAAATGCTAAAGCATTGAGTACTTGATGTAGGTTTATGCCTTTGACTTCCTACTGCAAAGAAACTAAAAATATTTAACTCTGTTGGTAAACATGTTTTGTGCTTAACTGATTCATAAATTTGCCTTCTAAAAAATTCTGTTGTAACAGTTCACAATTGGTTTATATTTAGCCATCACTAAAGACTGAGATGTTTCTAAGAGTACAAAATTCTGCTAACTGTAACTAAGGCTGATGGAAGTAAGAAAAACAACCCTGTATGTAGGAAAGTAGGAGATATATTAAAAAAAGATTTAAAGAGTGAAAATGTATTTTGTTGAAGGTAAAAGATAAAAGGTAATTTTGTCCTAAATGAGATTGTTGTTTGGAAGAAAATGGCTTGGGACAAAACCTGAATGCAAAAGAAGGTTGTAAAAGGTTTGTGAAGGGAAATCTTCAGAAAAGAAATTTTAGGTATGGTCAGGACAGACTAAGATTAACTGTACCCTCCAAAAAAGAGGGCCTAAGAGAGTGAGTAGTTTTGTCTTAAGGTAAAAATGTCTGGTTGCACCAAAACATAAAAGGAGATAGTAAAAGCTAACCTTGAGGGTATGTAGTAAGTCGTAAATGACTTGAAGGAAGTGACTTTTATTTGCCTTGGTTTGTAGGTTTAAAAGAAAACAATAAAATATGTTACAATTTTGACATTAAATTTGACGTTAAAAATAAAATATTAGATCAGTTTTGGTGGATTTATTCACAAGAGGGGGAAAAAGACAAATAAATCTTTTCCTGTAAAATGTTTCTGTTCAAATGAGGCATAGTATTTAAGGAAAAAAGACTAAAGCCCTGTGTCATGGCAAATCTATATTGGTGATCCACTCAAGTAAATGTTAACTATTATGTAAACTAAAAAGACACTGGTATAAAAAGTCTGATTTCTCTCTATTCAAAAAAGGACAGAGTTTTCTTTAAATTAATTTTTCTGCTGTTAAAAAAAAAGTAAATGGTTTTCTCTTTGCCTGCCCAGAAAAAAAACAGTTTCTATGTTTTGTTTTATCTGATCTTAAACATCCCTAATTATATTTAGGCATGAACTTTAAAACTTTCTAAGATTTTAGCAATTGTTGACAAGATTTAAATTGTAAATGAGATCTCTTTGACTCATAAGGCTTTTCCTTGGTATGCTAAGTTACTCAGAAAGTACTGCTAAATCAATTATAAACCTTGGGTTACATTTGGGTAAATGCTGTAACTACTCTAGAGGTTCTATACACTTCCTAAAGTTTTAATGTTTTGATAGGATCATCACTTGATATTTAATTCATTCTCTTGTAAAATGAATTTCATCTTAAAGAAAATTCATATAGAAAATTTTCAGGACAAATACAGGTACTTGATATGTTAAAAAATCCTAAAACTGAAATGGGTAAGAATTTCCAGAAGTAAAAACTGAATTCAAACTAAACCAGAATTAGTAACATGTAAATGAATATGTAACATGTAACGAAATAAACTAAAAAATTATAATGTTATGTCTCTTAATGTTTTATCTCATTTCAAACATTGCTGGTTCTCTAATGTTTGCTCTTCCAGACTAAGGAAACTTTTTCTTGAGATGTCTGTGACTTACAGAAATGTAAAAATATTCATTTGTAAACAAATCAAGACATTCAGCTTCTCTCTATCTGAACCCTCTGAAACTCAAAAGGTCTCAGCAAGTAT
Source organism: Mellivora capensis (assembly GCA_004024625.1). NCBI lineage: Eukaryota > Metazoa > Chordata > Mammalia > Carnivora > Mustelidae > Mellivora > Mellivora capensis. Next base: position 24,785 of record PISX010011570.1, on the reverse strand, counting down.
TCTTTCTTCCATGGCAATCGGTCATTTGCATAAGTTCAATAAGAATCTGTTCTTGTAACAGGACACCATTGAAAATACTGGTTATTTACCAAGATTTGACTGGAATGTCATATTTTAAAAAGTCTCAGGTATGACCAGACAGCTTTAAGGAACTAAGGTTGACTTTATAAAACCTGGAACCGTAAAGCCCCTTGGAGCTGTTGGCCTGATCCCTGCTTGCAGAGCCCCCAGCAGCCTCACCAGGTGAGTAAAGGATGTCACTTCCTGGCAGGTGCAGGAACCTCAGGATACTCTGGGCACCGCAGGAAGAGGAATTCGCCCAAATCGACAGGTATTGCAGGCATGTCTGATGGCAAGTATGTGGCTTGGCTTCTGGCCTGGAGAGGCTACTAAAAGTTCAACCTAGAGATTCCTTATAAAAAGTTCCAGCAAAGCAGATTCTAAAAGATCTGTATGATCTCTCACTGTTCTTGCTGAGCCTGTGTAAATAATTAGACCAAGTTTGTTAAAACTGGACTTGTTTTTCAAATAAATTAGTCCTTATTTGACTGTCTCCAAAAATGAGGGTTATTTAAAAAAAAAAATATGTTACAGTAACACACCTTTGTGGATATTAAGTTCTAGATTTTGTTGTCTTTAAATGTTTGTTTACCTAAGCTAGACAACTTGAGGTAAACTTCAGAAAAGTTACACAATAGCTTGTTTAAATGATCTTGCCTAAAATTCTGTAGAAATAATAACAGAACCCATTAGACACAAGTATATGTTAATTTTTGTGGATACCTTTTCAGGCTGGGTAGAGGCTTTTTCCACCAAACATGAAACAGCAGAAATGGTAGCCCAAAAACTACTAAAAGAAATAATTCCGGGTCGCCTGGGTGGCTCAGTGTGTTAAAGCCTCTGCCTTCAGCTCAGGGCATGACCTCAGGGTCCTGGGATCGGGCCCCGCATCGGGCTCTCTGCTCGGCAGGGAGCCTGATTCCTCCTCTCTCTCTACCTGCCTCTCTGTGATCTCTGTCAATTAAATAAATAAGGTCTTTAAAAAAAAAAAAAAGAAAGAAAGAAAGAATTCCTAGGTTTGGGCTGCCTCTCGCGATCAGGTCAGACAACGGCCCTGCATTTGTGAGTTCAGTCTCACAGGCATTGGCCAAGGCCACAGGCGCTAATCAAAAACTACACTGTGCCTACCGGCCCCAGAACCCCAACATTTAATAACCTGTATAATGTGACATAATGTTTTCCCAAATAGCACTCTCTCCTTTCTTAAAGGGATCTAGTACAGTTGATTCACAGATTCACTTAATCAACAAATGTATTTGGTAAGTACCTATTCTGGGAATGGTTCTAGATGCTAGGGACAGAGAAGTGAATAAAACGAAATTCCTGGCCTCATGGAGCATATATCCTAGCATGGAGAGATGATAAGCAGAGAAGTTATTTGGGCTGGTGAATGCTCTGAGGAAAAATGAAATACAGTAGCTTGTTATGGAACAGAAGTAAGGTATCCTTTCCATCCTGTGGCCAAAGAAAAATACCTAGAAGCTCTTATCTCAGAAGAATTTGACAAATAGCTGCAGGGCCTGTAGGCTGGGGTGCCTATATGGAAGCAATTGTTTTCTCCTCAAAGCTATGGGGCCTGCTTGAGGGTGGGGACTGAACTCTATCTGCTTCTGTGTCCTAAGCAGTCCAAGTAGAAGAGTGGTCACTGCATGTTGCAAACACTAACCATGGAAACATCTCAAGTCACTCATTTCTCACCCCTTACACCCAGCCCATGCCCTTGCAAAGAGGTTGGGGTCAGGTTTCAGGCCACAGCACCAGGTTCCAAGGACTGACAACTTACCTGGGTCCCAGCAGCTGAAAGAGGAGAAAACAACAGGAGGTCATGCAAGATGCTCAGAGACCACCTGCCCTGACTTCCTCACCAACACAGCAGGCTGGCTGGTCCTCATTATGGGCATCCATGATGAGCCAAACCAGAGAGAACCTGGCTGTAGTAGCCCCAAGACCCAGGAAACAACAGAGAGCCTCGTAGAGTTCCCATTCTCACACTTTCAGGTGCTCATTTACCCCATTTTCTCCTCCTGAGTCCACTTCCTCTTCTCACCTGCCTGGGCCTCAAGGTTGTCATTCTAACTGTGGAATGAGATCAGGAGAGTTCTCTGTATTAGTCACAATCCCATTTTTCCAGAAACCTAGAACAAAGGGGGCCTTAAGAGACCCCCTAGCTAGGGGCACCTGGGTGGCTCAGTGGGTTGAGCCTCTGCTTTCAGCTTAGGTCATGGTCTCAGGGTCCTGGGATCGAGCCCCACATCGGGCTCTCTGCTCAGCAGGGAGCCTGCTTCCTCCTCTCTCTCTGCCTGCCTCTCTGCCTACTTGTGATCTCTCTCTCAAATAAAAAATAAATATTTCTTTTAAAAAAGAGAGAGAAAGAGACCCCTAGCTGTGGTAAAAATCCTTTTTTCTGGGGATGGTGATTCCCTGCCACACTGAAACATCCGTGATGCTGTCCAGTTCCCCAGGAGAAAGGTCTGCCTAGGGCACTGCACCCAAAGCCCTCCCTGCATTTCCAGGGTAGTTTCTCTGATCTTTTTTTCTTGCATGTTTATTGGGGTAAATTAACAAAAATAGTATATACTTAACGTATACAATGTGATGATTGAATACACTTATACATTGCTAAATGGTTACCACAATAGAGCTAATTAACACGTCCATCATCTCACACAGTTTTTCTGCGCCTTTCTTTGTGTGATAAGAACACTTAACATCTATTGTCAGCAAATTTCAAGTACAGCTTGCAGTGCTATTAAGTATAATCACCATGCTGTGCATTAGATGCCCAGAACTTACTCATTTTGTAACTACAAGGTTATGCCCTTTGACCAAGATCTCTCTGTTTCCCCCAACACAGTTTCTCTGGTCCTGATCATCTGTTCCAAATTTCTTCAACAGAACACACAGGGCACCTGGGGGGCTCAGTCAGTGAAGCATGTGCTTTCGCTCAGGTCATGCCCCCAGGGTCCTTGCTCAGTAGGGAACCTGCTTCTCCCTCGGCCTGCCACTTCTTCTGCCTGTGCATTCCCTCCCTCTCCCTATCTCTGACAAATAAATAAATAAAATATTTTTTTAAAAAATTGAAAGAACACATCCACAAAAAGCCCCTACAAACCACCAAGATGAAGGGAACACCACTTAAGTGGACAAACTCATAGCTAAAAACAACCTCCTTCCACTCCTCAAAAAAAACATTCTGAGAACACAGCCCTCCCTCAGGACCCACATGGGAATGTGCAGCTCCAGTTCCCTTATTTCTCGGAGCAAATACCATCTGTGGCAGTTGGAGCAGTAATGTCATCTCCCTTCTCCTCTGTCCCCAAGTAAAGAGCAAGAAAGGGAGGACCCAGTCTCATTGGGCCTAGGGCACTGGTCAACAGTGAGGAGGAAGGGAGAGAAAGGGGCCAGGACAGTCATGAGCATGAGTGTGAGCACAGGGGCAGTTCTCATGCTGGGTGCAGAGTCCCAGCAAGCAGAGGCAGAGGCTGAGGCTGAGACTCCCCACCATGCATGACCCTAGGGACCAGGACCAGGCACCGGCTATAAAAAGGGGCTCTGAAAGCTTTGAGAGTATTTAAGCTGTATCACGTCAGGATGGAGCTTTTTTAACCAGCCAAGGTAAGAGGAAGGGAAGTGGCTGTCACGAGCTGGTGGGAAAAAGAATGAGGAGGTTGTAGGGATGATGCACATAAAGGGACATGGGATTTAACTGGTGGGGATGGACCAGAAGAATGTGTCAATTCTGGTGAAGGTGATACAGAACTGAACCTATGGTAGAGAAATGGATAAGCAAGGTGAAGGGGTAATGCAGATAAAGTCACTTAAGACTGAAAGGGTTAGGAATTAACCAAGATAAAGGTGATACGGGACTGAATTCATGATAAGCAAGCAAGACAAGGCACAAATGCCAGAAATGTTTAAAGGGTAAAATTAGAAGGACTAGGTGATTGGACAGATTTAGACAGTGAGGAAGAAATAAGATCAAGGACAACCCTTCATTTCTTATTTAAGTGTCTGAGTACATCAGCCCAGATAAAGTTGGTGTTTTCTTTTTTTTTTAAGATTTTATTTATTTATTTGACAGACAGAGACCACAAGTAGGCAAGAGAAGCAGGCAGGGAGAGAGAGAAGGAAGCGAGCTCTCTATGGAGCAGAGAGCCCGATGTGGGGCTTGATCCCAGGACCCTGGGATCATGATCTGAGCCTAAAGCAGAGGATTTAACCCACTGAGCCACCCAGGCACCCCAAGTTGGTGTTTTCTTGTATGGAGATAGATATGAAAGGAGGTGAGGAAGTGATGGTGCTCTGGGCCATGTTGGAGTCACTAGATTGGCAGATGTTTGGGGCAAATGCATCATTGAGGACAGAGAGAGGAAATGGAGTCCATCAATGAGAGATGGAACTCATTAGTGGAATCAGACTAAAATTGGGATCCTGGTAACATTGAAGTAAAAGAGAAATTTGAGGGACGCCTGGGTGGCTCAGTTGGTTAAGCGGCTGCCTTCGGCTCAGGGTATGATCCCAGCATCCTGGGATCGAGTCCCACATCGGGCTCCTTGCTCAGCAGGGAGTCTGCTTCTCCCTCTGCCTCTTCGTGCCACTCTGTCTGCCTGAGCTCACTCTCTCTCTCTCCATCTCTCTCTGACAAATAAATAAATTTTTAAAAAAAGAGAGAGAGAGAAATATGAAGGCTGGGGTGATAACTGCATCAAATTCAACAGAAGTCCTTTATAAGGACTAAAAGCATCCCAGGATTTAAAACCCAGGATACCCACTGGAACTGCATGCCAAGCCCTGTGGGAGGGAGGAATCGAGGCGGGAGCCGGGCTGCACTGGGCATGACCACATACGTGTGGCAAGCACAGACAAGCTTCTGCAAACACCCCAAGATGAAAGGGCTAGGGCCAATTCAGGAGCAAGGCTATGTAAGGGTCAAGAGGAAGGGTGCAGAAGAAAGTGAGCTGAGCAGAGTCCACAGGAAGGCATGAGGTCACAGAGCTCAGGCTCCGAGGTCTAATGGGTAGAGTGCATGCATCTGCAGTGAAGTCTCAGAGACACAGTGGGGACACTAGAGTGATGGAGTCTAACCCTCAAAAGGAGGAACTGCTTGAGGAGAGTGTGATGTTGCAACTAGGAACACTGAGGGCCCCACACTGAGAATGGGGTGCCCTCAAGAGGGACTGTGGTGATGTTGCAGGCACTATGAGGGAGCCAAACTCCTGGTGCTAAAGGGCGAGGGGCTCCTCAGAATGAAGCCATGAGGAGTGTGCAGTGACCCCACCCAATAGACCTTCCCACCTTCTGACTCTCAAAGTGGCGCATGCACAGTTACCTGTAAGAGACAAGAGGCAAGAAGAGCATCTTGGAGAGAAGGGAGCAGACAGGCCAGACAGGGCTGGCAAGTATCCCCTTTCCCCACATCCCTGATTTCTGATAGTCCTTCTATCCCTCACCTCATGGCTCCTGGCACCTCCCTTTCCTTGTGCTTCTTGCTTCCAGGTCAACCACATGTTGCACAGGCCCTGGTAATCCATGGGGAAGCTAGAGAGAAGACCCCTGGAGTAACAGAGGGCACAAATGAATCTCCCGAGGGGGAGGGCTGTCCACTGCCACTTTAGGGTCTCTCCAGTGAGCCTTACAGCTGGGAAATAAGAGAACAGATTGTAGTGTTAAAGGGAGGAACAAAAGGACCCTGTGGGAGCCTGAACAGAATGTTTTCTTGGGCATAGGGTACTTCAAAATCCAACCCTGAGTGCCCCCAGGAATTAGTTTCCAAGGTCAAAGGGTCAATAGCCACAGCAGTAAGGTTTAGTATGTGACTGATGGGTCATGGGACAGGTGCTTCCACACGCATATCCCAAGTGGTCATGTAGGGCTAAGTGCCCTCTCAAAGGAGGAGTCTGAAAAATTAAGGGCTTTAACAACTCATCTAAAGCCAGGTTCCCCAAATGTTGCCTCTGAAACATCCAAGAATTCTTCCACTATGTGTCACTGTCCCTGGAGGGTAAGACTCCTACCCAGCTCCATCACTGTGTTATCCCCAAAGAGGGTAGCGCAGAGCAAGCAGAGTGCTAGGTCTCTCTTCCCCTAGTGAGCTCCTTAGGGAACTCTGATTTTTGAGAAGGACTGGCTCTAGGAACTGGCATCCTCCATCTTGAGGGACCCGAGCCTGGTGGAGAGGGAGACAAAGGTCAAACCTGTGGGAGCCCAGGGTTGACCAGCAGAGTCTCACCTTTAAAAGCCCCTACTGACTTCTTCCTGCCTCTGAGTTCCTGCTGAAAGACCAAAAAGAAAACAGAACAAAAACAAAAAACAAGGAGAGGGTTTGGAGCCTGTTTCTTGCTGACCTCGTTCTAATCAAGCAGCAAGCATGAGGTTACCTACGTTAACCTAGTTAAGGTCTCTATGTTTCCACATTACTCATCTTAAAGGTGATGAAAACACCTTCTACTGATCCTTTTCTGTCCAACCCAGATGAGGGAGCATTTTGTGCATTAGTCCTCACGACACTTCCATGTCCCCTGCTGAAAAGAGGCCCAGATGTCAGAACTGGGGCAACATATGAGCTGCATTCTATGGATTCTGCTTTCTGGGGACAGATGGAATCGCTTGTGGCCAGTCTTTCTGGCTCAGTGCTGGTCTCCAGGTATCCCTGACTCAGGAAGAAGCTTGGCCCACAGACACCTGAGATGGCAGGGTGAACCAGTGTGAACCTGTCCACTAGTGGTCCTGAACTCTCTTAAGGAGTCCATCCACAATTCAGATTTTACCCTGGACCTCTCCACCACACTAAGAACATGGGCTGTGAGTTTTGGATAGAAGCCCTAGGCTCCACCTGACCCTGTGCTCTGTGGTGAACCCATTCTCACAGGTTGATAATGTTCCCATTTCATCAGAGAATCCCTGGTGGGAATGATCCTCTGCACCAGCAATTGCTTTAGAAAAGTGAGAATGGAGGGTGCCTGAGTGGCTCAGTAAGTTAAACATCTGACTCTTGATCTCAGCACAGGTCTTGTTCTCAGGGTCATGAGTTCAAGCCCTGTGATGGTCTCCATGCTGGGAGTAGAGTGTACTAGAAAGAAAGAAGAAAAGGAAAGAAGGAAGGGAGGGACGGATGGACAAGGACAAGAGTCCATGTCTTTTGTGGGCTGGGCCTTGGTTTTCCTTTCCCTGAGTGATGTTTGTGTTTTTTTAGGACAGTTTTAGGTTCACAGAAAAGTTGAGGTCAAGGTACAAAGAGTTCCCATATATCCTCAAACTCCCACACATCACAGCCTCCTCCAGTACCAATATCCCCACCAGACTGGAACATTTGTTACAACTGATGGACCTACATGAACACATCATACTCATGCAAAGGCCATAGTTCCCATTTCCATTCACTCTTGCTGCGGTACAGTCTTTGGATGTGGACAACCATATAATGACATGCATCCATCATTATGGTACCATTTAGAGTATTTAATTGCCCTAAAAATCTGTGCTCTACCTATTTACCCCTCCCCCTTCTATCCCTGGAAACCACTGACTTTTTACTGTTTACATAGTTTTGCCTTTTTCAGAATGACCTATAGTTGGAATCGTGCTATATGTAGTCTTTCCAGATTGACTACGCTGGCCTCATGGAATGAGTTAAGATGTGATCCCTCCTCTTCAATGTATTGGAAGGTCTAAGAAGAATTGGTGTTGATGTTCCTTTAAATGTTTGGCAGAATTCACCAATAAAGCCATCAGGTCCAGGACTTTTGGCTGTTGTTGTTGTTAGTGTTTCCATCTCCTATTTTATGCCTATTCACATTTTCTATTTCTTCATGATTCAGTCTTAGTAGGTTGTGTGTTTCTAAGAATTTTTCCATTTCCTCTAGGCTATCCAGTTTGGTGACATACAACTGTTCACAGCACTCTCTTATAATCCTTTTTATTTCTGTCAAATTGGAAGTAATATCCCCATTTCTGTTTCTAAAAGTCCTTTCTTCTTTTCTTAGTCAATATAGCTAAAGCTTTATCAATTTTGGTGTTCATTTCCATACATATTCATCATTTTATTGGCTCTCCCAACTTGAGAAGACTGGCTTATCCTTTATATGGAAAGGATATCTGGTGAACTCAGATGTGCTGACTCTTATGCCATATGAAATTTTCTAGTCTGTGAAAGGCAGTTAAATGTGGCAAATCTATAAGACCCAGATTTGAAGCAAAATTGACTAGTTTCTTAGTCAGCTTGGCTGCCATAACAAAATACCATAGATTGTGTGACTTACAACAGACACTTATCTCCCACAGTTCTAGAGGCTGGAAGTCCAAGATCAGGGTGCATCATGATCAGATTCTTGATGAAGGGCCTCTTCCTGACTTGAAGATGGCTGCCTCCTCACCATGTCGTCACATGACAGAGAGAGAGAGAGGAGATAGAGAGAGAGAGAGCAAAGCATACTCCTCTTCTTCTTATAAGAATACTAGTCCTATCATGGGAGTCCCATTCTCATGACCTCATGTAACCAAATCATCTTCCAAAGTTCCCACTTCCAAATACTATCACATATGGGGCCAGAGCTTCAACATATGAACTTGGGGGACACAAACATTCAATCCATAGCATTCCCTCCATGGCCCGCCAAAATTCTTGTCCTTCTTCCATGCAAAATACAGTCATTCCATCCCTATAGTCCCAAAAGTCTTAACTCATTCCAGCATCAACTCTGAAGACTAATTCCAAAGTCTCAACTAAATATCATCTGTGTCAGAAACAGGTGAGACCTGAGATATGACTTATTCTGAGGCAAAATTCCTCTACAGCTGAAGCCTTTTTAACCACATAAGTTATGTGCTTCCAAAAACAATGGTGGGAAAGGCATAGAATAGAAATTCCCCTTCCAAAAAGGAGAATTGGAAGGAAGAAGGGGGTGAAAAGTTCCAAGCAAATTGAAAATCTAGCAGGAAAAATATCATTAGATCTAAAGCTCAAGAATAACACTTAGGGGCTTAGGCTCTGCCTTCCAGTCTCCCTTCTGTGGTTCTGCCAAGCAGAGTGGCATCCTGAAGGCTGCAGAAAGTTCTGCAGAGCACTTCCCAAGGCTCCAGGCAGCCACTGTTAGGGCTGCTGAAACTGAGGCAATGAGCACCCCCTTTAAAATTGAGAAGGCAGCCATGATGATCTCCGTACCACCTTTAGGTTCATTCTTCCCTTGTCTTACAGAATAGTGCACATTTGTAGCCAAATAGCTCTGTGGTTCAGTCCTGTAGAATCTTAGAAGTCTGACAGCCTTCCTTCATTTTGTACAATCTCTGTCCCATTCAATGCAAATTGGCAATGTTTTTGCTCGTGTCTCATAATCTCTCTTTTTTTAAAAAGATTTTATTTATTTATTTGACAGACAGAGACCACAAGTAGGCAGAGAGGCAGGGAGAGAGAGAGGAGGGAGCAGGCTCCCCACTGAGCAGAGAACCCGACATGGGGCTGGATCCCAGGACCCTGAGACCATGACCTGAGCCAAAGGCAGAGGCTTTAACCCACTGAGCCACCCAGGCGCCTCTCATAATCTCTTTATCAAGTCACATTCCTGGTGTTCTCCTTTGAACACTCTTTCTAATTGTGTGCAGTATGGACAGGCTGGGAATTTTCCAATTTTTTATGTTCTGGTTCCTTTTTCCTTAACAATGCCTCCTTCAATTCATCTCTCTCTTTTTGCATTTTATTATAAGACGTCAGGAGGAATCAAGCCATTCTGTCAACAGTTTGCTTAGAAATCTCCTCAGCTAAATAAACATCCAATTTAAAATTGTTCACAAGTCCACCTTCCACAAAGACTAAATCATGAACACAATTCAGCCAAGTTCTATGCCACTTTATAACCAGAATCACCCTTCCTCCAGTTTCCAATAACATGTTCCTTGTTTCCATGTGAGGCCTCATCAAAATGGCCTCTGCCATTCATATTTCTACTCACATTCTATTCATGATTATTTATACATTCTCCAAGAAGACGGAATCTTTCTCTATATCTCTCCCATTTTCTTTCTGAGTTCTCACCAGAATCACCCTCAACATCCACATTTCTAGCAAAACTCTTTCCACTGTCAAGTTCTAAACCCAATTCCACATTTTTAGGTTTTTGTTTCTCATCACCCCACTATTCAGTACCAAAATCATTATTGGTCAGCTTGAATTGCCGTAACTTGACACAATTGACTGGTTGGCTTAAAAAGCAGAATTTATTTCCCACAGTCTGAATACTGGAAAGTTCAAGGTCAAGGTGCTGGCTAATTTGGTTCCCTGGTAAGGGCTTTCTTCCTGGCTTGCTGTCTGACAACCTCTCGTTGTCTTCACATGGGTGGCAGGGAGGGAAGAGGAGAGGGGGAGACTGGGGGAGAGAGAGGGGGAAAGGGAGAGAGAGAAAGAGAGAGAGAGAATGCACTGTGGCCTCTCTTCTTCTTCTTAGGCACTAATCCCATCATAAGGATCCCATCCTCATGACCTCATCTAACCCAAATCACCTCCCAAAGGTCCCACCTCCAAATACTATCACATTGAAGTTTAGGGCTTCAACATGTGAATCTAGGGGGCAGGGACACAAACATTCAATCCATAACAAGTTTTAGCTATACTCTCCTTAATTTCTTCCTCATTTTTGCTTTTATCTGGTTTTATGGCTTTTTGTTTTCGTTGTCGCAATCAACCATTAACAGACATTTTCAGGCTTTGGGGGCACCTGGGTGGCTTGGTCTGTTAAGCATCTTCTTTTCGCCCAAGTCACGGTCCCAGGGTCCTGGGATTGGCCCACATCGGACTCCCTGCTCAGTGGGGAATCTGCTTCTCCCTCTCCCCCACCCCTGCTTGTGTTTTCTCTTGCTATCTCCCTCTCTCAAATAAATAAATAAAATCTTTTTTTAAAATTTAGGCTTCACAGGTGCCTGGGTGGCTCAGTGGGCTAAGCGTCTGCCTTCTGCTCAGGTCATGATCCCAGGATCCTGGGATCGAGCCCGCATCGGGCTCTCAGCTCAGTGGCAAACCTGCTTCTCCCCCTCTCTCTGCCTGCCTCTCTGCCTACCTATGATCTCTCTCCCTCTCTCTATCAAATAAATAAATAAAATATTTTTTAAAAATAAATTTAAAAAATAAAATAAAATAAAATTTCAGGCTTCAGCATGTAGTTTGTCTTGTGAAAAACAATTTATAGAAGTTCTTATGGTCCACTCTTAGTTTCAGTTTTTTCCCCTTTCTTTTCTTTCTAAATGTATTAGATAATTTATTCTCAATAAATTGATTAGATATCTATTATGTGCTAATAGGGAGACCTCTAATCAATTTATTACAGTAAAAATGCCACTATCTCATGAATTGGTCTAGAATAAAATATTTTTATTACAAGGTTGATGAAAAACATAATTTTTCAGTCAATCTGAACAGTCACACACACACACAAAAGCACAAAGATTACTGTGCTGACACTATACAAGATAGTCAGCTGCTGAACTGAGAGAAACTCCTGGTGGCCACGAGATAGCGACTTCCTGACCCAACCTACACCTCCAGCTCCCAACAAGAACTTGAGGCCCATTTGAGAAGAAGGCTGGGCAGAACATGGGACCAGTGATCTACCATATTCTATACAAATGTTCTTTCCCTTGGGCACATTATGGTGGGTTTTTACTGTGTTTTCATAAGACCTTGGGCTGGCATCTTTATCAATGTTTTCCTCCAATGTTTTCTGATGTTGCTTCATGGTTTGTGTAATTTTCTCTCTCAGTAGATGCACACAGCCTGCTGGCTGTCCCTTACCGTCCCTTCTCTCTGTCCCTTATAGAGATGGAAATTTAGCTGAGCATTTGCCCGTCCAAGCAAATAATGATGTTTCTGAGCTGTGCTGTGGTGACATGTGACATGTGGGCCATGGGCAGAAGGAAAGTGCACATCTTCTTGGTGTGTCCTCAAAAACACCTTTTCTGCTGACTGAAATGGGACATAGTAGTGCATCATCTTTAGCCATGCAGGTGTGCTGAGGAGGGTGGAATCCTCAGGTTGAAGTGGCCTGTGTCCCTCCAGCTTCAGGAGGACGGCCACCACACTCATGTGGACTGTCACAGGAGACAGAAACAGCCCTGTGCCTTGCTGAAGCCAATGTTGGTTTTGAGCCTCTTTACATCAACTGAGCTTTATTCTAACTAATTCAGAACTTGATACCTGGGAGCAGGCTGGGGCCAAAACAGAACGGATACATGTAGAGTTGTGGCTTAATGATCAGCCAGTCAGAAGAGAGATTTCACAGGTGGAAACCCGGTGACGCTTGCTATGCATGAAAAAGCGTTTGGTGTGGCTCTTGCTTGTGATGTGTTAGGAGTAGATTGCATGTGACTAAAACTATAGCCCTAGAGGAAGTGGTTGAAAATAGTTCAGAACGTTGGCAAGTGTTGGTTATTTCTTGCCACTTTAAGCAAAGCCCACCTAGAGAGACTTGGGCTAGAGGAAGGCAGATGGAGGAGACGACAGCTGGACGAGGGGGTTTCCCTCTGCCTGTGGCCTGTGATCTAGGAATCTGATAAGAAGGCCCCACAAGGCTGAAAATGCCAGCCTCTTCTGAACCCCGCATGAAGCTTTAAGAAAGAAAGGGTCTGAAGAGACAGCCAAGTCTGTGCCCGACATTCCTCTCAAATACTCAGAGTTCTTAGCCATATGACAGGGATCAATCCAGCATTAAACCAAGTGCTAGCCCTTCTAAACACAGAGCCCTTGTGACCGCCCAGATCCAATGGACATGAAGACAACCCACCCCAGAGAGAGTGGCCCTGTGTCTCACTTGTGAAGGTCATTCTATAAATACTTGAGGATATATGGCAGTGCCGGTGGCCTCAAGGTAGTCACCCTGAGCTGGAGAGAGAGAGACAGAGAGAGACAGAGAGAGAGGATGGTGACCACATAGAGGCCAAAAAATAAAAAAGAGTCCTCAGACTTAAACCCATGACTAGATGGGGCTGTGTTTCTGTCTTGTCAGCATGTGGATCTGAATGGAAGTGTGTATGTAAAAAGCCGACCCAGGGTTCTAGCTATCAATCAGGAAGCCCCTGCAAAGTCAGGCGGCAGCAGCTAGGGCAGCTTCCCACATTCCTTTGCAGATGGGCATCCAGATTATGAACAAGGACATCCCACTCCTCCAGAGAGCCAAGTCAGACCTGATGAGACCTAGAGGGCTCCTCCCAGAGCTGAATCTGAGTACCAGGGTGCTGTTCCAGAGCTCCCTTCCCTGCCAGGGAGAGGGTCTCCAGCATTCATGCAGAGGTGCTCATGGGAGGATTCTGCAGACCCTGCACAGAGATGACAGCAAAGCTTGCTTACAGGTGTGTGAAAACTTTGCATTCAAATACAACACAATTTATTTAAATAACCACAGGTCAGACTTACCGTTGGGCACTGCCAAGCAGAGTTGAATGCTACTACTGTTTCCCATTCTCGTCCTTCTCCACACTGTGGGTTGAGTGTGTGCGGGCACATGAGCTGCCCTGCAGTGATAGGACCTGATGCAGAGACTGCACCATGTCCAGAGTGACTGGACTGAGCTGCATTCGGGACTGGACAGGACTTTGGGGTCTTCCTCTTGACCACGGGCTGCATCGTGGTACAGCAGGTAACCATATGTAAAGACTGTGGCAGACACAGCTCATTACCCCTCTTACCCATTCTCCTCTTCTCCTTCAAGTCATCAGGCAGAACATCCTCAGTTGGGGGGGGGGACTTGGGTCCCTGATCACTGCCTGGGGTACCAGCCATACAAGTTTGTGATTTTACATGAGAGAAAAATATTTGAACCTCAAATGCTAACACTAGTGATATCCAGGCTTCTAACTTCTCCAGCCCCCCAGTGTGAAGTGTTGGCGTCTCACTGACTTTAGTTTGCCTTTCTCTGATAGTTGATCGGCATCTCTGTCACCCAGGCTCTTGACAAGCTGTCCTGTGTATTTTTCCTGCTAGTCTCATTTCTGTTCCTTTCAGGTCTTTGGTTCGTTTAGAGGCTACCATTGTGTGCATTGTTAAGTAAAGATCTGTTCTGTTTTTCTCTTCGAGGGAGCTCACGTTCTCAATGCTTGTACTAAAGAATCTACTCTTTTGCCATTGATTGTTGTGCCACATTTATCATCTGTTGGATTTCTACCTCCACAAAGTCTGACACCAATCTCTTCTGCTGTCGGTCAGTTCTTCTCTCAATAGTAATAGGACATCTTCCCCTTCCCTTTTTAGGTTGATGGGGGGGGGCAGTTTAGTTGGTTGGGTGACTGCCTTTGGCTCAGATCATGATCCTGGAGTCCTGGGACCCTGCATCAGGCTCCCTGCTCGGCAGGGGCTCTGCTTCTCCCTCTGACCCTCCCCCTGCTCATGCTCTCTCTCTCTCATTCTCTCTCTCTCTCTCTCTCAAATAAATAAATAAAATTCTTAAAAAATAGAAATGAAACGACAACAAAAAACAATGAAGAGAGTGCTGGATGGGAGAGGAACACTTGGTGCAGGGTTATATACTTTTTTTTCTTTTTTTACATAAGAACTTACAAATTAGAAGACATTTCAGAGAGTTACAGTGTTATCTTTTTCTTTAATTATTTATTTGTCAGAGAGAGGGAGAGAGAGCAATCGAGCACAGGCAGACAGAGAGGCAGGCAGAGGCAGAGGGAGAAGCAGGCTCCCTGCCGAGCAAGGAGCCCGATGTGGGACTCGATTCCAGGACGCTGGGACCATGACCTGAGCCGAAGGCAGCTGCTTAACCGACTGAGCCACCCAGGCGTCCCTACAGTGTTATCTTAAGCTTTTAGTACATGCAGAGCTGTAGGACCTTAACCTCATGGGAACCAGGGAGATTCTGGTTTTGTCTTACTCTTCTCTTGTGTTTGGAGTGCTCCCTTTTACCTTATTTATAAACGAGGCAGGTTTTACGGGGTTGCAGGGTTCTTGTCTCAAGGAGTCAAGGGTGAATCCTGCACAGAGGGGTGAAGTCACAGTTTAAGTGAAGGTGAGAACAGAAAGCAAGCTCTCTAGAGTGAGGGGGGCCCGAATGGGTTGTCCCTGGGGCTTTTATGGTCTTTTGTAGAAAACTGGCCAGGGAGCGTAAATCTTCTGGATGTCACCACGAGGGCACCGTGATTACTTCTCCTTTGAATATCTCTTCTCTGATGATTAAGACAAACCAGGTGGTCGGCTTATATCCCTCGACCTCTGCTGTCTTTATGCCTCAGCATTTCTGGGACTTGGGGTAACTCTGCTCACGCAGCCCCTGCCTATTTCTCCCCACCCAGCCCCGCCTGCCCCTTGCTCACAGACAGCTAACGTGTTCGCAGCAGAAACTGAGCCCGAGCTTTGGCGTTTTGATGGCTCTGGTCAACGTTAAAGTACAGCTTCCCTGAGAGCCCATGCAGGGCCCGCGAAGAGTGAAAGTCGCAAACTTCCCTTACTTTATGAGTACACCATGTGTTTTTCTCTGGAAAGTGTTCCGTGAATTTTACGTATTTCACACTTCCTACTGGGCTCCACAGGGTGGAACGAAGTGCTTTGTCCTCCGGGTTTTATCAGGAGGTCACGCAGGCCTCCCACCAGTTCCAGTACTGAAGGGGTTTTGCCGACGTCTCGTCACATAGTTTAATGTTG
Source organism: Mellivora capensis (assembly GCA_004024625.1). NCBI lineage: Eukaryota > Metazoa > Chordata > Mammalia > Carnivora > Mustelidae > Mellivora > Mellivora capensis. The sequence continues at coordinate 9,103 of PISX010011570.1, read as the reverse complement.
ACGATCTTCCTGTCGAATCACCTTACAACATTCTTACTCCTTTTTCAGAGGATCTTTTTCTACGATCTTTGACTTATTTATGAGACGGACAGAGAGCACGAGCGGGCGGAGGCCGGGCCGACGCTCGCGTCCTTCCCGTCGGAGCGCAGGACCCGCGAGCGCCCCACGGAACGCGCGTTTTCTGGGAGGCGGCCCGAGGCTGTCCATCTGTCCGCCCAGTCACTTCCGGGCTGGGGGGCTCAGCTCCCCCGGGTGCCCTCCTGCCTTCGCCAAGCTGCAGCGCGTTCCGACTCCGGGAACTTGGCGCCACGTCCCGCGACAGCCGCCGACCTCGCTCCCCGCCGCCTCTCACGCCCGCCTTTCCACGCCCCGTCCGCAGCGCGCTCGGGCCGCCGCTAGAGCGGCGCTAGAGCACCAAGTCGCCGGGCCTCCGCCGCCTAGAGCGGCGCCGCTGGCCCGGAAGTCGGGGGAGGGATTTCCGGGGCGCGTCTCGGGGCAGAGCCGCCGTGGTCCTGGGCGTTGCGCGCGGCGCGGGGCGATCCCCGGGAGGGGAGGGGTTCGCGGAGGTGAAGCCTCCGCGTTGCGTGCGGCGCTGCGGCGGGACGCCGATGCCCCCGAGGCGGGTGCCGGCGTCCGGCGGTCTGGGCAGAGGGGCGGGGGCTGCTCGGCCTGGGCGGGGCAGGGGGCCTCGGCGGGCGCCTCCGGAGCGGGCGCGAGGGGCACCGTCGGGAGAGTGCCCGGGACGGCGGAGCCTGACTCGCCCTGGAGCCGGGCCGCGGGACCGCGTGGCGGCGGGGCAGGTGTGCGGTGAGTGCTGTCGGGGCCGGGCGTGGGCTGGAGGAGGGGCCCCAGGACTTGGGCGCGAACGACAGACGGCACCGGGCCGTGGGAAGCCCGTTGGGCGCCCTGCCTGGAGGCCCCGGGTGGTCCGGTCGCGTCCGGGTGGCGAAGAGGCTCGCGGGCCAGGGAGGGGGTCGTTCTTCCGCCCGCGAGCGGAGCTGAGAGATGAGCCCTGCTTGGTTTTTCCCTGGATGCCGGCGGCGGGCTCGGGGCTGCGGGTCGTCGCTGCCGAGCGCCCTGTTGAGCCTTTGGCAAGAGGATTTGCTCCCAGGCCCGCCGGCGGAATCCGGTCTTCGAGGTGCTCCTTGCTGACTGCCCTGAGTCCCTGCGGCCCCAGCCCTTGCACGGGGACGTTGCGGAGAGGCAGCAAGGGTTCGTGGAGTGAGATGACCCCCTCGGCAAGGCTCTTTGCTGGGCAGCGTGCCACACCCACGGGCTCCCGGGACCGGGACGTGCCATGCGTGTTGGCGGGCCTTCTGTTTCCCACGGGTTCAGCCTGTGTGCCCCCTGGGCAAGATCCCGCATACACCTGGTGAGAAAAACAAGATGTCAAGTGAGCGTGCAGTGTTCTGGAAGGCTGCATCAGCAACTGGGAAGGGGAGTAGCTGGCTGGGAGGGCTTCAGCGGAAGTCCTTTTTTGCCTTTGAATTTTGAGCCATGTCACCCCATTCAGTGACAGGGATAATAATTTCACGAGTTTTAAAATAAAGTGAATGGATATTGTAAATGACAGACTCTCCCCTTGGGAGAGGGAGAGTGACCGTCCCCCTGACAGAAGCGGCATCTGCTCCGTTCCACCACGACGTGGACGGCACATGAAGGCAGTGCTCTCCCTGCTATGAATCTCGTCTGTCCTGCCCCTCTGAGCACCTGTGTCTGCCCTAATACAGGAACGTGGCGGGTGCCTCACTGTCAGGCAGCCGTGGCCCCTGATAGTCTGTACCCCAGTGACCCTGCCTCTGAGTTCTGTCCATACCTTTGCCCCATGTCCTACCTTTTTAACCAGGCCTTGCCTAAGCCCCCTTCCCTGGGCCTGGTTAACTGCCTGCCTGCCCCAGGGCGCCGCTCCTTCCTTGCTGCCTGTTTCCAGATGGTCTCAGCCTGTCAAAGACCAGTGATTTGGTTGGACCAACCTGTGTGGTTCTTACTATGATTGCAAAATGCCCTCCGGCAACAACCATTGGGACATTTTCCAAAAAATAAAGGTTTAATACTTCCAGGACCTGCAAATTAACCACCTGGGGCCACACAGTGAGGTTGCTGGTAATGAGAGAGAGGTGCACTGGCCTGGATTTCTGCTTTTATTGAGGTCAAGGGCAGAGACCTGGGGTTTCGTAGGCTCCCTTTTTTTTTTTTTTTTTTTTTAAGATTTATTTATTGATTTGACAGGCAGAGAGGCAGGCAGAGAGAGAGGAGGAAGCAGGCTCCCTGCCGAGCAGAGAGCCCGATGTGGGGCTCAAACCCAGGACCCTGGGATCATGACCTGAGCCGGAGGCAGAGGCTTTAACCCACTGAGCCACCCAGGCGCCCCTCGTAGGCTCCTTCTTTATTGATGAATTTAAAACCTGAGCATGGAAGAGCACCTGGCAGTTGCTTAAATATCTGACTTCAGACTCAGTTCATGATCTCAGGGTCCTGGGATTGAGCCCTAAGTCAAGCTCCCCGCTCAGCGGGGAGTTTGCTTCTCCCTCTCCCTCTGCCCCTCCCCCACACTGGTGCACTTACACGCTTTTTCTCTCAAATGAATAAGTAAGATATTTTTTAAAAATAAAATAAAACGTAAGAGTGGAAATTTAAAGCACAAGGAGAAAAATAACAAGTGGCCAGTAATCAGAATCAACGAAGATTTCAAAAACAAAGGAGGCTCAGTCAGGGGAGGCAGCCTGGCTCTTTATCTAGGCCCATGGCTGGCACTTATTCCATCTTCGAAATGGATGCCTGTTTTCAGCGGATGCTTCAGCATCAGAGCTTAATTCAGGCACTTCCATTACGAAAAACAGAACAACTGTCTGGGCTTATACTACATCTTACCCAGTAGGCAGGCAGTGTCCACTGTGCACTTCTGCCAGCATTTCCTGACTTGTCTTCTCCACCCTGGCAAGATGGAAGGTGATGAGAACCTGTCAGTGCTGTAGTGTGAGTAAGGAGCCACAGGGTATTGCCACAAATAGGGGTGGGCCACTGAGCAGGGCTGTGCAGAGACAAGGCGGGGTGGGGGGAGGAGTCACTAATTTGGTCCATATGGGGATGCTGTCATGTATCAGTATCATGTATCCCCTCAGAAGGAGCATTTAGAGCTGGAAATGAGCCCAAGCCTGGGAATCTTCACAGGACAAGGGTGTTGATGCCTTCCTTAACTGAGGAAGCTGGTGTAGGTTCACAGTGAACCCTGGTGTACCAACGTGAAGAGAGAGATAAGGAGGAACCTGGGAGGGAGCCACTGATGCAGTGGGAAGACAGCTTAGGATGGTGGAGACCTCACCGTGATGCTGCCAGGAGGGCACAACTCAGACACAATGGTGACGCCATGTGCACGTCTGAAGCACAGGCTGCCCCTAGCTGCCCAACTCCTGGAGTTGCTGCTCTGCCTTGAATGGATCTGATGGTCCGCCTTCAGGAATGTCAGGAATGAGGGGTGGGCCCACTGTGGGTGCAGGCTCTATGGGGCTGTTCTCCTATCCTGGCAGCCTGGGGCCCTTCTAGGGGTGCCCATAGGACACTGTGCTTACCCTGCCGTGAGGTCAGCATCTTACCCCTTCCCTGAGACCTAGCACCAGGTCTACATCAGGTCTGAGGCTATAGGGATGGACGAGACCCCTGCCTGGTGGGAGTATGGATCCCCGGAGCTAGCTCCTCTGTAGACTCACCTGTATCCTTGCTGGTCTCCAGGTCCCAGCTATGCCCAGCCTCAGAGCTCGATCGGAAAAGGCAGAAATGGAGCCCTCAGTTCCTGGACCACCCCCTTGGATCCCTGCAGCCCAGGCCTGTGTGAGTGATGCACCTGTTGTGACCCACGCTGGATCGGCACTCTGTGATCCCCACTGCTTTGGCTACACTGAGCCAGGAACCACCCCCCCTCACCATCAGCAGCCAGGTACCGGGAGCAAGTTCCCCACTGGTTGCCCTCATTCTGGAGGGACTTTGGCCATGTCACCCTCTGTTTACCCCCAGGAGGCATCCATGTCATCATTAGGAATGGGGTGTCCCATGGACTTGAGGGCCAAGGCTAGAGATCAGAGAGGAATTTGGCCTGGCCCCAGGCTCTCTTGGTGCGTGGGCAGGACACTGTGTTCCCCCACCTGGCATAGAGGGGTGTGATACGATGGTTGCCAGCTGAGCCCTGCAGCCCAACTACCAGGCTGGTGGTAGTCTCCTGCATTTAGGTTATAGCCCTAATTCAGGCCTTGATCCTACTCCCTTCTAGCTGCACTCACACTGCCTTGCCAGTTCCATCCACTTCGGAACTGTAGAGAGGCCTTTCCTGAAGACCCCCCAACTAGCCTGCCTTTTCTGTGGACCCCTCAGCAGTGATTAGGATAGTGACTCAGTGTTAGTTTTCCTTACTGGGATTTGATGGGGGCTATTTTAGAAGGGGACACTCTTCACTACATGGGACCTATGGTCATCCTCAGGACATCTGGGCAGAATACCCCAGTCAGACTCTGTGTCCAGGGAAGGTTGGGCTGATGGCAATGTTGGTTTGCTAACCTCACAAACTTCCCAGGTGTAACTTAAACTGGCCTCTGTATATGGAAGGGAAAGACAGTCTGAAGAACAAGATAGGCCACCCAAGCTGGTACGTGACAGTTTAATAAGCAGGGGAACTTACTGAAGAGGCTCATCTTAGGCGGCTCTGATAGATCCCAGCACTCACCTGCCACATCATAAAAGTTGGTATGTGGCCTTACCCAGGGTTAGTCACACATGCCATCTAAAGGGTCACAGCATCACATCACTGTCTCAGCACTGTGTCCTTGGGCAGCTTCTGGGAGCAGGGAAGGCAAGCAGAATGTACATTCAAGGACAGGGAAAAGGATGAGGAGCCTCCGGTCACCTGGATCCAGCTCATGAGTCAGCCAGTGGTCACGTCATCTTGATGACCTCCCCCAACAGGCAGAGATGGTACAAGGCAATCCTGGGTATGTTGGAGCAGGAGCGTGTTAGGAGATGAGAGACGTGGTGAAGTCCTAAGAAGGGGCCATGAGAGAGAGGCCTGCTGACTGCCCCCAGGCAGAGGCAGAATGTGAACCAAATGGTTAACAGTATGCTGGGCTGAGAATGGTGAGGGAGGACTGGCCCTATTCCATTAAAAAGAAAAAAACAAAAAAACCTCAGCAGGCTGATGGTAACTCATACTTAAAAAGCCACTGAGGAACAAAATGGTGGAGCACATAGCTCCAAATACCCACTCCTCCACAAAAAACATCAAAAGAAAACAAAACAAAAATCAAGCAGAAAGTACCAGCACCAACTTTGTCAAGAATCTAAATCTGGAAAAGAGGTTTACAACAACCAGGTAAATGGTAAACCAGGAAAAGGCCACTTAAAAAATGGCAGGAAAGCTCTGTGGTGTTCTCACCTGCTCTTGCCCCAAACACTCCGGGCTCAGTAGCAGGCTTAAAGGGAGTGGCCTGTGTTCCCAGTGTGGGATCATGGCCCCTGGTGCCAAAGGCAGCAAAGAAGTTCTTACTCAAAAATTATCGTTTGTCCCAGTCTGAGTGGGGTGGGATAAAGGGTTGATGCAAAGTGCTTGTGTGTTTTGCCATCCCCAGGAACTTGGGGCACAAAAGCCCTGGGTTCAAAAACATCGTAGGGGAACGACAACCCCACAACTACCGGAGACATCAGTTAATAGTAAGTCAGCCACGTAAAGCCTAGGATGGAAAGCTGGGGAAGCGAGGACATTCAAAAGTATCCTTGTATATCAGGGGACTTAGAAAACTGCATACATGCCCCAGAGAGGATATATGCTCGAAAAGACCTGAAGATCATAGCTTCCTGTCTGGCTCATCTCTAAGCCACTAAAGGCAGGAAGCTACGATAGGTACATAGAGTGTTAAAGGAGTACCCCAGCACATACATTGGGAGAGGTGTATTACTTTTCTTCTACTGTTAGTATTCAAGGAAATCTCTGTCAAAACACGAGCTGAATACAAGCTAAAGAAAGAGACCTCAGTGACCACACATGACGGAGGACCATTAGTTTGCAAAACTTAATTGGAAACTCACTAAATGAATAAATGACTGTAGCCTTCAACAATCAATAACAGCAAAGCCTGGAGGAGAGACTGATTTATAGAGTTACCACAATAAATATTTAAATGTCCAGTTTTTAACAAAAAATTACTAAGAATACAAAGAAAAGGAAAATAAGGGCTGGCCCATTCAAAGGGAAAAAATTAATTGGCAGAAAGTGTCCCTGAAAAAGCACAGATATTTGACAGACTGTAAATCAACTTTCTTAAATGTGCCGAAAGAGCTAAAAGAAACCAGAAAAACATTGTACAAACAAAATGAGAATATTAAGAGATTTTAAACTTAAATAATTATAAATATATATATTATTTATACTATATAATTACAGAAATGAACTAGAACAGGAGCTCCTGGGTGGCTCAGTTGACTAACCGTCTGCCTTCAGCTCAGGTCATGATCCCAGGGTCCTGGGATCGAGTCCCACATCAGGCTCCCTGCTCAGTGGGGGGGGTCTCTTTCTCCCTGTCCCTTCCTCACCCCCCACTTGTGCTTTCTCTCTTTCTCAGGTAATAAAATCTCTTTTTTTTTTTTAAGAACCAGAATGCAAATTCTAGAATTGAAAGGTGTAATAACTGATATGAATTCACTAGAGGGATTCAACAGCAGCTTTGAGCAGGCATATTGGAAGATAGGACAATTGAAATTATTCTCAGAAGCAGGAGAATAAAGGTTAAAGAAAAGTGAACAGAGTTTAACAGACCTGTAGGATAGCATCACTCAAACCAAGATACAAAGAAGAGAGAGAAAAAGGTAGAATATTTGAAGAAACAATGGCCCAAACATCTCATATTTGATGAAAGACATGAATCTATACACAAAAAGCTCAACTCCAACTAGGATAAATTCAAAGAGATTCACATCAAGACTCATTATAACCAAATTGTCAAAGACAGACTCTTGAAAACAAAAAGAAGCAACCCATCTCATAAAAGGGGCCCTGAATTAGATTAGCAGCCAGTTTCTCATCAGAACCCATGGAGTCCAAAAGGCAGTGGGATGACAAAGTGCTGAGAGAGAAAAAACTGTCAGCCAAGAATTCTTTATCTGGCAAAATTACCCATCAAAATGATATTCCCAGATATTTCGAGATAAATAAAAGCTCAGGATTTTTTTTTTTTTAAGGATTTTGTTTATTTGAGAGGGAGAACATGTGCACAAGCGGGGTGGGGGCAGAGGGAGAGGGAGAAGCAGACTCCCTGCTGAACAGGAAGCCTGAGATCATGACCTTAGGCAAAGCCAGATGATTAACTGACTGATCCACCCAGGTCCCCCTAAGGACATTTATTACCAATAGACCTGCCCTATTAGAAATGCTAAAGGAAGGGGCGCCTGGGTGGCTCAGCGGGTTAAAGCCTCTGCTTTCGGCTCAGGTCATGATCCCAGGGTCCTAGGATCGAGCCCCACAGCAGGCTCTCTGCTCCTCGGAAAGCCTGCTTCCTCCTCTCTCTCCCTGCCTGCCTCTCTTGCCTACTTGTAATCTCTGTCTGTCAAATAAATAAATAAAATCTTAAAAAAAAAAAATGCTAAAGGAAGTCCTACAGGTTAAGATGAAAGGACACTAGGTAGGAACTGAAAGCCATATAAATGAATAAAAATCTCTATGGTAACTGCATTGTTAACTGTGAAAGCTAATAATACTGTGTTTTTGGTTTATAACTTCCCTTTTTATTTCCTAAATGATTTAAAAGACAAATTCATAAAAATAATTAAAAATCTATGTTATAAACAACATATGAAGATACATTTGTGACAACATGAAGGTGGGGAACAGAGGTGTGTGAGAACAGTTTTTTTATGTTGTTTTGGCTAAGTTATCAGTTCAAACTCGATGGTTTCATTCTGGGGTTCTAATGTATAGCATGGTGACTGGAGTTAACAATACTGTATTATATGCTTGAAAATTGCTAAGAAAGTAGACCTTAAAAGTTCTTACCACAAAAAAAGGGGGTGCCTCGCTGATTGAGTTGGTAGAACATACCACTCTTGGTCTTGGGGTCACGAGTTTGAGCTCCATGTTGGGTGCAGACATTACTGAAAAAAAAAAAAAAGAAAAAACTATATAAGGTGATGAATGTGTCAACTAACCTTGTGATGGTAATCGTTTCACAGTGTACATGTATCAGTGTGCAAATCATTACATTGTACACCTTAACTTACACGATGATGTATGTCAGTTCTATTTCAGTAAAGCTGAGGGAATTAAAAACTAAAACAGATGAGATGGGAGGGATGAGACTACATTGTTTTAGGGTATTAGGATGTTAATTGTAATCCCCATTATATTTTAAGAAAATATCTTTAAAATATACATGAAAGGAAGAAAGAAGAAAATTAAGATGGTACACTACATAAAAGAAGACAGTACTAAAGTAAATGAGGGACAAAAAAAGGTAAAAGATACCAAAAACTAGTAGCAAAATGAAGTAATTCCTTTCTTACCAATAATTAATTATAAAAGGTTTAAACTCTCCAAAAGCAGACATTAACACAGTGGGTAAAAAAGCACAATCCAACTATATGCTGTCTACAGAGGCTTACTTTAGATCCAAAGACACAAATAAGTTTAAAGTAAAAGGTGATAAAAGATACCACCTGCAAATAAATAGTAACCAAAAGAGCTGGGGTGACTATACTGTAACACCAGAAAAAATAAACGAGGTAAAAACTGTAACGAGAAAAGAAGTACATTATGTGTGGGTAAAAGAATTCAGCAAGAGGATATGAGTTACAAACATCAACATGCCAAAAGAGAACCCCAAAATATATGGAACACATATACATTTGAAGGGAGGAGTAAATAGTAATACTTGGAGACTTCAGTACCTCACTTCTAAAAACGGATAGAATATCTCAACAGAAGATCAGGAATGAAATCAAGAACTTGAACAACAGTAAATAATCAAGTAGACCTCATAGGTGTGTACATACATACACTTCCTCAAACAAGCACATAGTCTTTTCAGGTGTACCTAGTCATTCTCCAAAATAGACCTTATGTTTGTCCTGG